>PVKU01008403.1:0-74258 GCA_004027475.1 Anoura caudifer
AACTTATTTCTCATGGTTCTGGAGGCTGAAGTCCAAGATCAAGACACTGGGAAGTGCATTGTCTGCTGAAATCCTGCCTCCTGGCTCATGGACAGTCACCTTTTCCCTGTGTTCTTGTAGGGCCTGGTAGGGTAAGGGGGCTTCCGGGTCCCTTTCATAAGGGCACAGATCCCATCTGGGAGGGCTCCACTGTTAGGGGGTAAGTGCCTCCCAAAGGCCCCACTTCAACATACCTCATATTGCGGGGGGGGGGGGTTAGGGTTTAACATATGAATGTGGGTGTGGACACAAACATTTTGTCTAGCGCGCTCCTGGCACGTGATGGAGTGCCCAGTGCACCCATAAGTGGGGGGGCTGTCCGGTGGACATACGCCGTGAGCGGCTTGGTCCACAGATGAGCTGGCATTGACTAAGCCATGACTGCAGATTTATCCCCTCTTCACCAAGGGTTGGGAAACTTCTAGAAGCAGCAGATAGTTCTGAAAGTATAGGAATTCCTAAAAGTGATGGAGAAGTCCTCCTAGAAGAAGGCTAAAATCAGACTTGTCCGAGGTCCCACATGACAAGCAGATGGCGAGGTGTGGGCCCCAACCCACCCTCCGCACTCTTTATCCAGGACCCTTCGCAGGGTCCTGTTAGGTTCAAACGAGGAAACCAATGTGCAAGCGCTTAGAGAGAGGACCAGTGAGGCAGGAGCATGAGGGAGAGACAGGTCGCACGGGTTGTGAGGAAGGGGAATGACTTGAAGCTTTTCAGGTTCATGCATCACAAGTCACCATCTATGGCTTCATCTTCACGGCTGAGCATGCGCAGATGTGACCCCACTTAGGTGGCCCCCAGTCACCTGCTCATTAATTTTCTAGACTGAGAGCCTTTTACCATTTTATTCTTTCATATTTAAGCTTCTTAAGTTGCTAGTTAGCATTTGATTTGATAACCCCTTTTCAGCTTTCATCTTCAATGCAGTTGTCTCAGCCAAACCTCAGGGAGGTCTCCCTGCTGTCTAGCAAACTCTAGCCTCCCGCTTTCCGTACTTCAGAGCCTCGTGATTTGCTAACAGAGCTTGGAGGGCCTTAGAAACTATTAGCTAAAACCCCAACATTTTATGAATGTGGCAATTGGGGCTTAGAGAAAAAGAAAATGACTTTGCTGTTATAATAAGTCACAATCATAATAAGCAAGCATCATGATGTCTAATATTTCTGCATATGTGTATAAGTCTTTAAGGTGTATAAATTATTTTTATTTAACTGATCTTGCTTGAACACCATAACAGAACAGAAAATATTCTTCTCGTCCTGGCTGGTGTGGCTCCATTTGCTGACGCATCGTACTGTGGTTGGAAAGGTTGCAGGTTCAATTCCCAGTAGGGGCACATGCTGAGGTTGTGGGTTCGGTCCCCTATCGGGGTGTGGACAAGAGGCAGAGAATCAATGTTCTTCTCTCACATCTATGTTTATCTATGTTTGTCTCCCTCTCTCTCCGTCCCCCTTTCCCTCTCTCTGAAATCAATGGGCATGTCTTTGGGTGAGGATTATATATATATATATATATATTCCTCTCATGCTTCAGGTGAGAAATAATTTCAAATGAAGTGCGTTGATCACTAGCTGTATTTATGCTTTGAAGGGCATAGTGAGACTGAGTTCAAGGAGTCAGACAGATCTGAGTTCAAGGCCTGTTTCTACCCCTAGTAGAAGTGTGACTTCGGATAAATTATTTAACTGGTCTGGACCTCAATATCTCTATCTGAAAAACAGAGTTTTGTGCAATTATTGATCATCTAGTAGTACTTATTATAATAAAATGGTGGTTATTAAAATGGATTACTCTGACTTTTTGATCTCAACCTTCCTACCAATGAGGCTACCACATGGTTGGCCGCTGCATCAGGAGACATAAGGTATCATTCTAGTTTAGATCTCTTTCCTCTGCCAAGTGAAGACTCATGCCTTTTTCCCTTAATGGGTGACAACTTCCCGGTCATGGGCAAAGAAAAGTAAAGCATGAGTTTTGAAAAGTCACTACAGCCAGAGGCATACTTCATGATTAAAGGATAAACAAATCTTTAGAGCAAAGTCGAATGTTTATTGACAACAATAAAAACAACCTTCTACAGCCATATCCAGTGGCTGTTTTGAAGCTGTTTTCCTACCCCGAGGTCCGACAGGGTCTGAGACTCTATCCTTCTTTCCTCTCCAGAATTTACTCCATTTGCAGCTCCATAGGAACCAGCGCTGTCCTGTAGCCACCGAATCCGGTGACTGCACACCGGGCTGCCCGACTGGTGTGCGGCTTCCGGTGGCCTGTCTCCCGCAGCCTCTCACCTGCGTATGCGCTGCAGTTTCCCGCAATCTCATTGAAAACTGAACTTGCCACCCTCTGCTCCCCAGGCTCCCTGTGTGAGTAAATGGCACCAGCGTCTCTGTGGTCAATTAAAACAGAAATCGGGCAGCAGTGACCTTTGAATGGCAGAGGTACGAGACGACCACGTTCTTGTGAGTTTACCTTTGAGGTGCCTTCCAAATTCAGCCCCCATTTTTAAATTCTAATCTCACTATCCTCATTATGACCACTTTTCATTTCCCACTTTAACTGTTAAAAGACTTTCTCAGCCTGTCTTCAAAGGTCCATGTCGCTGAAAAGTAACAGTGAGACATTTCACAGGTCTTATTATGAATGTCTTCATATGTTATGCTAAGGAGTTAACAATTTATTTGGTAAATAATAGGGAACCAAGTAAGCATGTCAGATTTCCATGTTAGAAAAATCACTTGAGCTGCGATTAAAGATGGTCAATTAAATGGTAGAAGCATGGCCTTGGCTGGTGTGGTGTGGCTGGGCGGATTGAATGCCAGCCTGAAAACTGAAATGTCGCTGGTTCGATTCCCAGTCAGGGCACACACTTGGGTTGCAGGTCAGGGCTCCAGTAGGGGGCATGCAAGCGGCAACCAATTGATATATCACTCACACATCAATGTTTCTCTCCCTCTCTTTCTCCCTCCCTCTCCCTCTCTAAAAATAAATAAATAAAATCTTAAAAAAAATAGTATAAGCACCGTGTGGGGCTGGCAATTGGGTGGCCCATGTTCTGGTCCCAGTTCTGGGCCTAACTTACAGGGTGACATTAAGTTGCTTCCCACCCGGATTCCGAAACCCATCCGCATAAAAGATGGGGACTAGGAGTAAATAATAATGATAATGAAAACTAAAATAGTAAGCACCCAGTGAAGGGTACCGCTGTTATCGTGGCCAAGCACCATGCCCCGGGTTTCATAGGCGCTACGTTCTTTAACCCTCGCAGGTGGCACCGTATTCGTCACTGCTCTGATTGACACACGAGACGTCCGAGGCTCACAGAGATGATCTCCTTTATCGGTTTTACACTTTGTGGTTCTAAGGCCTCAATGCCCGTGAGAACAGGAGCTGAGCCTTGCTAGGGTAGCATTTTAGGCAAAGGCCCACAGACTGCTGCCGAGGCCCCTGATTTTCTGTAGTGTGACCATTCTGTCGCCCCTGAATTCTGTAGGGGACCCCAGGACCCCACTTCTTGGTCAAACTAAACTGTATTTCAACTCAAAGAATCATAATGACACACTTATTGTCAAGGGACTTAAGCCGGGGTGAGGACCTGATCATATATGCAATGCGCACAGAGAATGTGTCTGTCTCTCCGTGGAGGCCAGGTACAAGTCTGACTCCCTTTCGTTTCCTCGGGGTCTAGCTCAGGGTCAGGCACCTCCGGCACTCTGCTGGTAGTTGTTGAATGAAATACTTTACAGTAGTTAAGAAAAAATGTACTCATACTATTTAGTACGGTATATGTCCATTCCACAGCTATGAGCACAGAGTTGAGCTCAGAAAGTAGGAACAGAGTGGATATGTGGGAAGACAAATGTCATGTTTGGAACGTGTTGTATTTGAGATGCCCACTAGCATCCAACTGGAGCTCTCCAGCAGGCATTTGAATATGCCGAATATACAGTGTACGGGAGGAGGGGTGGGGCTGGACTTAGAAATTTGACTGTTTGGTCTTCAACCCATCCATCCCTTTTTCTCACTCTGTCCTACATGGCAGGGAAATGCAGCTTGCACTGTGCCTTACCAGCTGAACCCAGACCAGGCTGAGTTTACAGGAGGCCCTGACGGAAGATCGGAGGGCGGAAGAAGAGAGCCAGAGTATTCCACCCCCTACCCGCCCTGTGTTGCCTCCATGGATCTGGCTTCCCCTGAATAATTCTCTCTCTCTGTGTGGTCCAAGCTCCCACGGGGTGGGCCCACTGAGGTTCCAGCTTCCCTGAAGTCCTGGAGAGAGCTCCTGCCTCTGTCTCTCAAGTCCTGTGGTTGGTAGAAACTTCCGCTGTGGCTAGTATCCGAGTGGCCTTCCCTTCCCCGTGTCACCCTGTTTGCTCTGCCCTCGGCAGAGCCCACTCCCAAACAAGTGTGATTGTATTCATCCATTTTTGGTCAGCAGAGTCCTGGGCCTACGTTCCGCACATTCTGGGCCATTATCCAGGCATCCTGTGGTTTCCAAACACATTTTTGGGAAGGACGTGGGGACCCAAGTCCCAAGAACAACAGTTCCTTGGGTGTTTCTGGAATGGCTTGCAGGGTGGCTGATAGCCTCTTTCTGTTTCGCTGGGGTAGAACCGCTCCCCCCAAGGCATATACCCTTCCTAAGATGTGGTGGGCGGGCTCGTCCACAGAAAAGGTTTAAGCAAAGAAACCTGCCGCCGTAGTTTCCAAGTGTCCCATCTGAGGAAAGCTAAAGAGAAGGCAATGCACATAAATTTACCCAGCATGCTTTGCACACATGAATGGGAGGCAAATTTAGTGGGAAGGGGAACTTCAGCTTCACCCAAGTATAATTTTTTGCGGGTTAACCGTGAGTTTCTATATTTTAAAATTCGAAGATTTTGAGCTTCTTAGATTTTGAGGGTATTTCGGGGGGCAGGAGTAATTCTGATGCCTGTAGGCTTCCCCAGTCTACAAATGTAAGTTGTGACCTCTCAGTAATAATTAGCCACATTTGCTGGCTGTGTCCCCATTTGCTTCCCATTAGTCCATCCCGACTGTGTCACTGCTGGCCTGGCTCCTTTCTCCCCCTGCATCCCCTGTCAGATGGGGCCTCTTTCACAGCTCTGGTTGCCATAGAGCCCCATCCCTTGTTGACCCCCTTGGCTGTCCCTGTGTCTCTGTGAAAACCTGCTTTATTAAATTCTTAATTCAGTAAAGCCTTGCTGAGTTTGTCATCCCTTTCCTTCCAAGGTTGTGACAATACACCCAGGTACTTCCTTCAAGTCCTAGAAGGAACCTGAGCAAACTTTCAGCATTGATTGCGTGCCTGCTCTGGGCCAGGCACAAGGCTTCCTCTCTGGTCCTAACTGCCCTCTCGCTACAGGACCTG
The DNA here is from genome assembly GCA_004027475.1 of Anoura caudifer. Classification (NCBI taxonomy): domain Eukaryota; kingdom Metazoa; phylum Chordata; class Mammalia; order Chiroptera; family Phyllostomidae; genus Anoura; species Anoura caudifer. The sequence goes on from PVKU01008403.1 coordinate 5,408, forward strand.
CCCCTCCAGGCTGGATTCCGCTTGGCTGTGTCACGTGCTGCCCCTCTCCTGATGCCCCCAAGGCTGCATTCTCTGGCTGTGCCAAGGTGTCTGGGGGTCTTGGTTGTGCCGAGGGCTCTCCAGTTGTATTTCCCAGCACCCTTTAGCTCCCCCCGGAGGCCTCCTCCACGGACTCTGGCCTGGTTTGTGCAGCTGGGCTGGCAGCTGCCGGAGGAGCAGGATGAGAAGCATTCTATGTCTAAGCAAGCCTGGGCTTTAAAACGGGTGTCCAGCCTTTGAGCATCTCTGGGCCACACTGGAAGAAGAATTGTTGTCTTGGGCCACATGTTACATACACAAACACTAATGAAAACAAAAAAAATTCCCATAACGTTTTAAGTAACTGACGATTTGTGTTGGGCCGCATTCATAGCCACCCTGGGCTGCATGTGGCCTGCAGGCTACGGGTGGGACACGGTTTAAAAAGATGAAAAGGGAGGTTTTTGTAACACTTAGAGCCTTTCAGTGGGCTGTGCATCTCCAAAGGAGGTCTGTTTGGTGCAGTGCCTGCCCGTGTTACTTGGAAGCGGAGCTCCCCAGGGGAGCGTGGTGGGGGCCGCACTGCCCCACACCCTGCCGCCGCCGCTGCCGCCACATGCCCTCATCGCTGGACAGTCCCAATGCCACGCCACAAGGAGAGTGACTTCTTGCCACATTCTCACAACAGAGGACTTGGGAGAGACGTTCAGCTCCGAGGAGGAAGAAACTGGCTATTGGAAAGATCTGGCTACGACCTATGAGCCAAGGGCAGAAAATGCATGAGAAGAGCCCTGAGGATCCCGGGAGGGAAGCTGAGAACAGGAAGCTGAATTGGAGGTGTGGCTGTAACGACTGAACCCAGTAACGGGGACCTGCTGCAGGAGAGGATCTCCTTTGCCCGGAGCGAGAAACCGTCAGGGAGAATTCTGACAGCATCCTGAAGCCTACGGGCTGACCTCCGCCTTAGAGGACGACCCACCCAGACAAAGGCAATGAAGGATCAGCTGCAGAAACACACCCTAGAGCTGGAAGAAGCAAACAATGACTTGGAAGAAGTGAAATGGCCTGTGATCCCGTGTCTAGCAGACCTGGAGCGAGCAGCCCTTGAATCAAGCCATTGAAAGAAATGCCTTCCTGGAGGGTGATCTTGAGGAGGTGAATCTCCTAGGCTGTGTTCAGTGACTGAAGGGGGAAGGCAGGAACTGGCTGTGCAGCCAAAGCAGGAAAACCGCAGGACCCCCACGCCCAGCTCCGTGGAAGCTGAGGGGACAGACACAGCTGTGCAGGCCGCTGGCTTGGTGGCGGTCACTCCCACGGCTCGCTGGGGATCCAGCTCTAGCTTAACCACGCTGGGGACATTCAGACGTGGTCTGGGTGACTCCATGAGCAGGACCGCCTCTCGCCTGCGGCCTGGGTGTCAGCCTTCAACATCATGGCAGACCTGCTGCGGAAGGTAGGGGCAGTGGAGCCCGGAGTCGCCTGTTGCTGGAACTTCACGCGTAAGCAGTGGCCAGACCGAACAAGCGGCCCGATCTCAGGGCAGGGGAGCAGGAACAGAGATGGCCCTGATGGACAGCCGAGCAGCACCAGCAGGCCACTGGGCGATAAGCGCCAGCAAAATGCCTGGGACTTGGGAAGCTGCCTTCAAATCTGTCTTCATCATCGCTGACGTCAGCCCAGAGTGTAGTCAAGATGTTGGATTCAGAGATCCACCGAAGCAAAGCCACTGGCGTCTCTGTGGGAGTTGTTACCTGTCTTCCCCTCTTCATATTAGTTTTTTTAAAAAAATTCTTTTAAGTTAGTTTGAGAAATAAGGGTAAGCAGTCACACTAGCCAATGACTGAGGCCATCGCCTGTGGCCCCTGTGGGTGTCGACCCTGTGAAATGTCTCATAATCCCCAACCTCTTTGTTGGTGCGCTGCGGGCAGGCAGGGACACACTGGACCCCCTGGAAAGGGCTCTGAGGTGTGGGTACTCAGGCTACCCCAACGTTCAGAGTTGACCCAAGTCAACTGCTTGGTTTTGGGAGGCGGTTTTAATGTTCAGAGATGCGTTACAGATGGGATCCGAGACGACCTCAGGCCCCCTCCAGGCCCACTCAGCTGGGGCTCGTCCAGAAGGAAGTCTGTGGGCAGTGTAGTGACTTTCCTTTTGCCACTAAGTTATTTTTCCAAAAGAATAGCGAAATTATCCTTAATTTGAAAATAGGACTTTTCAAGTGCTACTGAAATTCAATAGAGAATTAAACTTCAATGCCTGGTTCATTTCCGAGAAACATTTCAACTTGTAAAAGATGTACTTTTATTTTTTTAAAAAACAACACAATAAAATCAAAAGAGAAACTAAAAAAAAAAAAAACAAGGGAGCCTTGCATGAACCACACTTGTAGGAAGTGTTGACCTATGGTGTCAACTATTCTTTCAGTAAGAATAGTGCATCGCTTAGTATTCCCACTAACTTACGATAATGAGGCTCTTTATGTTTTTAAAATTTTTATTTCAGGTTGACGGACTGGACTTGCCCATGAGAGGCCACTTAGAGGAGAGGCAACACATTGTCTCAGTAAGTAACTGGGGTTAGGGATCAGCCGGACTTGAGTCTGAATTCTGGCTGAGTTGTCGAGTGGTATTTGGCAAATGACTTAACATTGCTGGGCCTCAGCTTGCACGTGGGTGGGAGGCAGCCAATGCAGTCTGTGAAACGTGGCAATGGTGGTAAGTTTCCACCCCCTCCCTTAGAAGCAAATGCTGTGTCACCTGGCCCAGACATCGCTCATCTCTCATCAGAAGCTTCACTCAAGTACTTCTTTTTTATTCTGGATTTCTCCAGCACCTGAAGCATGGACAGGGTCTGGAGAGGCAGAGACGAGGTCTCAGTGAATCAGAGAAAGTTCAGTCAAAAGAGAAACCGTCTTTGCAGTCCTGACTCATCAATGATGCCAATAGCTGGAATAGCTTCAGATTCTTGGAAATGAACTTGACAATATCCTTTGAGGCAAAAGCCACAAGGATTTCTTCTTTTCTCACTCCAGATCTGGAAAGTTTTCTCCTCTAGTTTCCATTTCTTTTTAATGTTGTTAACGAATCCTTATTATAAAAACAATTCACACAAAATCTTGCCACCCAAACACAGATATTTTCATTCTTGTTGATGCCTTTGGTTTTTGCAATAGTATAAAATATTTTTGTATCCAATCAGATTACTAAACAGAATACTAAATTCCAGTTGATGCCTTGTCCTGAAAATTGTTTCTAATAACTATATGATACTCTAAGAATTTTATGGGCATTAAATTCAGGAAAACTTGGGGGGAAAAGTCTGCTGTGGTGACTGGTTACATGATCCTGTCCTCACTGTTGTGTATTTTCCTGTTTCCAGTTCCTTTTTTCATGGCAATCTTCATGCATGTATGTTAGGATACTTTTTTGAGATATTTTTTTCTGTGTCCATGTCTTCTTCTTCTTCTTTTTTTTTTTTTTTTTTTAACACAGGTATTCTGTTCTTATTCCAGCCTAGAGGAGGCTTGGGGTTGGGCTAAAAGCACCGCCTTCTACCATTTTCTTCTCTTGACTTCTGCTTTCAAAGGTAGGAGTGTGGGTGTTGGTGGGAGGAAAGGAGAGGACAGCCAGGGAGCTTGGGGAGAGGCCGAGTGTCTTGGAAAATATAGTAAGAGCATAATTCTTTTTTCTGTCCTCTGTATTTGGGGGTGGGAGAGCACTCTCTCTCAGGAAGACCCCCAATAACAGATTAAACTTTCCAGGACCACCAGAGAAATGGGTTTCAGAGTCAGAAACTGAGCTGTGATGCAAAAATTAGGATATTTCTTTCAATTCTGACGAAGTGAGCTAAAATTCATATCTATATTTAGGTTATTTTTTTAAAGATAAATTTCCTGAAGAATTTGTGAGTCAAGATCTATAAACATTTTTACATCTCTTATTTCATGGTTCCAGATCATTTTCCAAAAGAATTACCATAATTTACCTGATACCAGGAAAAATTGAAGGTACTATTTTCACCATACATTCACTAGCTTTGGTGACTATAACTTTAAAATAATTATTACTAATTAACTAATGAAAATATTATTTCAATTTAATGAGCATTTCTTAAATTACTAGAGAGTTTGAAAGTATTTCATGAATTTATTTTGAATTTTCTCTTGTATATTAAGTTTTAGTGTGTAACAATTAACTTAGAAAAATAATTTTTATCTTTAATAACTTATTTTTCCTTGTGGATTGTCCCTCTCACAGAATATTCTTCATATGAAGTCTCTTTTCTAAACGAGGTCCAGCCCCTAACCTCTCACACTGAAAAATATCTTTCATCGGTGAGTTCAGACCTGACCACCTAAAAGGCCAAGTTCTCCTTTTCATTGGAGATAGATAGGTTCTAATCAGGCAGCATCAGGATTGTAAGGACATTACTCACTTATGAAATACAGAGGAAATGTCATCAGGAGTAAGACAACTCATTGCATTACATAAATAGTTGTAGGCACTTGGGAGTTAAGACTCACTACCATTGGCTGCACATGTGGACATTGGCTGTCCAGATGAGAATTATACCCTGGGTGGAGATGCACAATATCAGCCTTGTGTAAGCAAATGCACACTTTATTTGTACAAATGAGTTTAGAGAAATTACAGTGCCATACAATGTTATTCAAGACTACTTTCCAGGCAAGTTTGAAAGGCCCCAGCAGTGAAACTGAAAGGAACACCGGATGAGAATCGTTGCCTTTTCCTTATCTGCTTCTCTTGACTCAGGTCTTAACCTGTCTGCAAGCCTCCCTTAACCGTCAGGCGGGATAGGTGACTCTGATCTGTGTGCTGGTAAACGTGTTCTTTTGTCTTCTTAGAAATCTTGTACTTCTTTCCCCTGTGTTTCTAACTTCTCCCTTTAGAGTAGACTCCTGCTGTCAATAACCAAGTGTCCCTCAGTCTCTTCCAATTTATTAAAGTACTTTAACAGGAGCCCTCCCAGGTACTGCTGTGTTAGTTTTTTTTTAACTGCTGAATTTCTTGAAAAAAAAATTTTATATGCTTGGTCTCTACTTCACTTATCATTCTCTCTTCAGCCCATTCCAATCTGGCTCTGCCCTGTAATTGCACCCAAATGGGTCTCGCTAGAGTTATCTTCCTGTTGCTGAATCCAGTGGACCACGTTTAACAGTTCTTACTGTGCTAGGCTGACCTGCAGCTTTTATCACTGCCCACCACCGGCTCTCTGTCTTGACTTGCTCTTGTCTTGGCTCTGTGATATCACATTCACTTGATGTTCTTACCGCGTTTCCGACCGTCCATCTGGAGTCTTCTTTGCCCGATACTCATCCTTGACCAGACCCCTAAAGTCTGACACTCCTCCCCTTCATTCATCGTCTCTATTCCCAGAGTTGCGATCCGTCTGCACGCCAGTAACTGTCGTATGTCTATCTGAGCGCTGCTCACCACTCCTGCATTTTAGCTTTGCACACCCAACCCCGAAATGGAGTCTCGAAAAGGCACGTTGAAGTCAGTTTGTTCCGAAGTGATTTCGTCACACCCGCCCGCACCTTACTCCTTCTCCAGTGCCCTTCACTTAGGAATGTTCTCCTTAAAGTTGTGCGTCATTTTAGTCTTTCTTTCTAGTTTATGTTTCTTTGCTTATGGATTTATTGATTAATTAACTGGATTTAAGTTATATTTTTCCAACAGTCAAGGAGAAAGCTTTACACTTCATTATCAGCCTAGAAAAACTTCCTGTTTAACCAAAATCGTTTCCTCAATTCTCCTTTCACATGTGATTCATCAGTATTGCCAATGATATATGAATTCTTTGCAAATCCTGATTTTATTTAAATAACAGGATATGTATATTTTATTTTAAACTATTAAGTTTGGAACCATATGTTTACAGTGCTTCTTCAGCACTAATGGAACTAGATTTAATGCAAATAAAATAGAGTTCACTTTAAAAAAAATCTGATGCTTTGAAATGGTTCCAGCTATGTACAAAACAGTCACAAAAGACCTGTTCTACCCCCTTTGTGGCTATTGGATGAAGCTGCAGTGGAAGAAGCTACTCAGCTGGGACATATCTTAATCATGTTTCTAGCCAAACTCTTGCAAAAACACATCGGCTAGGAAGATTCTGAATACTGATGACAATCCCTTATGCTCGCATAAGCAAACACATGCCTGAGGGATGGCTTCACCATTTTTTGATCATCTTGAGTCCTGCAGCTATTATTAGGTAAGCAGGGCTCACTGTATGTTTTACAGATGAGGAAACTGAGATCCAGAGAGCGGTCAGCTCTTTCAGATTGTGAAATCGTGTACTTGGTAAGCCTCCTTGCTGGAGCCTGAATTTAGACTCTGCATTTTGAGTCTAGGATTACAACCCTCTGGCTGCCCCTTGATTTCAGACTACAGGAATCCCAGCAAGGATGCTGTATCACCTCCTCCTTCTGCTGGTTTTAGCAGAAGAGGAAAAGCATGGGAGAAAGAGGATTTAGGACACCATCATGGAGAAGCATAAGACTAGAGTGGTGTAAAAGTTCGGGTTCCAAGGAGGAGCAGGGCAGGAGATAAGGCTGGAAGAGGTGGCTAGAGTCAGGGCAAAAGGCCCTCAGATGCCGGGCTGAGTACTCTCACAGAGCACACTCCTGCCGCTGGGAAGGCTGCCACAGGGTTAATTCTGCCCACACGGCGGGAGGCGTGTTCAAAAGTGGCTTTCCAAAGCAGCCTGCTCCGGTGTCCCACACCTCAGGGACAGCCTTTCTGGGGGCCTGTAATTGGGGGAAAATTTCAGAACGGCCGCAAGTTCAGTCTGGAAACCGGAGAGCTCACTTGTACTAGGAGGCATGTGCATGGAGCACGTCAACTCCCCACCACCTCCTTGCACTCCAGCCTTTTCTTCCATTTATAACCTTCAACAATTATTTATGTTTAGAAATATCTACCCTGCTGTATTTCAAGCTCCTTTGTAAGCAGGGGCTGCATGGTGTTCCTGCGTAATTATCCATCCTCATCAGCACTTAATGCAGAGCCTTGTGATAGAGCATTAAGTGGTCAATATTCGGTGAGTAACCAGCAGACAAAAGAAACCTGGGACCCAAAGTAGTTCTCTGATTAGATGACGGAGGAGAGAGAGACAAGGGCGAAAAACAAAAAATGAGTTTTGCAAAAAGATTAGATTTTAACTCCAAATGGAGCCCTCCGTAATTCTAATTGGGCAAGTGCCTTTATTATTCTCTGTTTGCCAGTATTTGGCCTTCAAGATGGAAAGCCATGGGTTTCATCAAGTTAGTCAATGCTCAGGAAACAGCTCTCAAGCAGCGAGGAACTGGGAGTTGGTGGGTAAAGGCCCCAGTTTTTTGTCTCTTGGGAGAGGGCAGCGGCAGGTTTCCTGCTGTTTCCAGGAGTTCCTCGGCAGGGTTACGCTCCAGCTGTCCGTGGTAGGAACCGATTCCTTCGTACAGTGTGTGCTTGCTTCCTTTTCCTCTCCTTTCCCCGACTTTCCCACAAGTGTTTCCTGACATTACTTCCCAAATAAATGACTTGCACTCAAATCCTCGTCTCAAGGTCTGCTTCTGGGGAAGGCCAAGACAAAGAACTTTCAGAGTACAGAGGTGGGCCGACCTTGCCATCGATGAAACCCTCGTCCCGGTGTAACAAAACGTCAAGATAGAATGGGCGCCCTCAGTGTTGGGTGGCACTTTCACTAGCGGGTAGAAAACAGGGGCCAACACTTTGCACAGGCCTCGCACAGGAGGTTTTGTGACTCCTGGCCTGTTCAACGTCAGCTGTTTCAGTATCTCTGAGGTGTGCACTGGGCTGAGAGGAATGGTTTTATAATGCTGTGGCATTTTCCCTGTTCTGCCTCCGCAGTGGATGTTTTTCCATCTCAAGACTAGTTGGGGGGCTGCAGAGAGTCCATTGAGAGACAGGTATGTGTCCCTAGGCCTGTCCCTGACCCATATCTGAGATGTCCCAAGGGCAAGAGCTTTTATTACGTCCAGAGTGGCGGAGCGCAGAGGTGGCTGCTTTGGGAGCAAGCAGCACTTCCCTGGTATCGTAAACCAGATTGGCCTTTTGGAGTGACCCATGGAGGCTGGTTTCAAAAGGGGTCCCACCTAAGAGGACTTCATGTGGGGGTTGGAGGAGGGCGTCATAAGAGACCTGCTCTCCTGTCGTAACACCAGGGCAGCTCCGAGGGGGAAATTCTCATAGCGAGGAGCACAGGCCTGAAGCCAACAGCCACTTGAATTAAGCCATTCTGGAAACATCTTTCAGCTGTAGTCAAGCATTCAAATGACCTGTTCCCTGGCCAGTGACTGCAGCCTTCTGGGAGACCCTGAAGCAGAACCACCCAGCTGGGCTGGTCCTGAGTTCCTGAGCACGGGAACTGTGTGAGATAATAAATGTTTATTGTTTTGAGCTGCTATCTTTCAGGATTTTTTTATATGTCCCTACGTGGCAATAGATAACTAATACTTCTCATTAAGAGAGTGGTAGTCACATGTTCCCCAAAGGCGGTTGCTGAAGGGTCCCCATAAGCAGCTCATTAGAGAAACGTTGGCTTTGAACGTGTGTCAGTCCCAGAGGGCACCAATGGAAGATCACAACACTTTCAAGCTAAGAAGACTTCTCGATCCTCACAGTGATTCTGCCCGCCCCTCGTTACACTTGGGGCTAGCAAGCTGGAGGGTCGGGGAAGGAATTAGGAGACCAGACATAGAAGAAAATGCTAACCCCTTAAATCTGTTAAAGAAAACATGTTTTAACTTTCAACGAAATTTGAAAATTTTGGCTGTTACGTAGGATTGTTTTTTTTCCATTGCTAAAGTAAAAAGAGTGAGCTAAGGGTGAGAGGCAGCTGCCCTGGGTTTCATCCACTGGGCGGACAGATAGCCACACAGGACGGGTTTGAACGGACTGTGGGGAAAAGAGTGAAGTTCTGCGTCTCGTCTTCTTTTAACCCCGCCCTTACAGTGGCATTCAAAGGCCTCCACAGCTTAGGTTCTGCCTGTCTTTTAGGGTCAGCTCCTCTTTTGCTTGCGGGGGTTCGAGGCTTTGTAGTATTCTGTAAATATCACCTGTTCTAAGCAAACTCTCTTACTCCCCATGTGAGAATTAACTTCCTATGCCGTAGTATTCCGGATATTTGTAACTTGGCCGATCCCTCCCCCTTCCCCTTTATACGCAAACCCTCGGTGGCATTTTTTATGTAGTTCCTTAAGAAAAGTTGACTTGCCTTGCTCTCACAGAAGACTATGAGCTCATTGAGAAAATTGGATCCTGTACGGTAACGCCATAGAGGTTTGGTGATGATGCAGAGATTAACAAGACAGCCCACTTTGCATTTGAGTTATTACTGATAAAGTATGGCTGAAAGACAGTCCGTTTTTTCCAGAGGCTGTTGATTGAGCGAGGATGGAAGATTCAGGAACAAAGTTCCCCTAAGCTGCCAGAGGCTGCTCACATCAGCTGAGGGTTTGCCGCTGAGGTCAAATGCTGGGGTCATAGGCAGGTCAGCAGTGAGCATGCAGAGAACCCACTGGGTGGACAAACTGAGGTCCCGAGTGAGGTGGACCGAAGGAAACAGGCGGTTCAAGAAGAGACACAATAGAGAGTCAGTGAGTGAGAGGCAAATCCAAAACTAGGGTTGACAGAGACTCAGATTTATTCGTTGGGTCTCCACGAAGCAGCGTGCAAACATCCTGTGACGGTTACAAAGGCCCAAACATTCCCCGTCCTGATGCTCCCTTGCTTGACTTAAAGGCATGGCACCCTGCTTTGGGTATAATTGTGGTATTTACAAGTAGGCAGAATTTGGGAGTGCAGTCTGGATCAAAGGAGGACACTTGAAATATATTTGGGGAGCTTCTTATAAAAGGTTAAGGCTCTGTAAATCACTGAGATTAAAAAGTGAGTGTAGGGTTATCGCGGTTAATGAAGGGCCAAGGACTTACTGCCATAGTCATTGCTTTCCCCCAAAGCTTTGGGTAGGGGTGGGGGGAGAGAGAGAATCTGAGATAAGATGAATGAACGCCATTTAGCCAGCAGGCAGACACAGAAGCAATCTCGCAGCCCCTCTGGACCCTGAGATGAAGCGGTCGGTGACCTGTCTTTTACTTAATACACCTAGTGGAGAAGCGCCACGGGTGAGCAAGACCCCCGGAGGGGACCCCTCCGTCAGGGTATCTAACGAGGAAATCGATCACGGCGTTAGGCTGATCTCCGAACAGAGCCTTTCCGGATAGTAGAGGGGCAGGACCGGGCCTGTTTCGCTGAGTTCGCTCTGGCTGATAAGCCTTCTCACCACTCCCACCACCCGGCTGCAGCGCCTTGGCCTTCACTGGGCTTCTCGCCGGGCCCCTTCCCGCCTCTCCCTTCCCCAAGTGGGGCGGGGCTGTTTGCCTTGAAACCCTCAAAACCTGGCCGGCTAGCAGCCAGCTGTCACCGTCAAACCTGCGGGTCAGGGGTTGGAGAGGGTGAAGCATCTCTAAGGCAGTGATTGACCATGGCTTCCATCGCGCGCACCGGCTGCTGTAAAAGCCCCGCAAACCGTCAGCGGGGAGTGCGAGTGATTTGTGGCGGCGCTGCTGCCCAGGGTAGGAATGTTCAGCGCTGGAGAGGGGAGTGTCCGAACTTCAGCGACTGGAAGGAAAACAAAGCGGGCACCCATTCTAATCCGCGCCTGAAGGGGGGGGTGGGGCGACCGGGACGCAGTTCACCAAGCCCAGCTTCGCTAGCTTCAGCACCGGAAATAGTGGTTAAGCCCTGACTTGCGGTTCCCGTGCGACCACCTCGTACTGTTGCTGCCCAATGCAGGGCCAGCTCCTGGGGATCAGAGGTCAGGCAGCCTCAAAGTCACTTCTGTCTACGGGGCAGTTTCCAGGGAGGTCAAAGCTGGCCGTTTAGGACTGATGCAGCTTTGAGGGGCTCCGAGCGCTTTCTCAGTGCCCTAAGAGTAGGCCCTGTTCAGCTGAGGGGCTCCGTGAGAGTTTTCTTACAGGCAGGCTGCCAAGTGCAGGTGGCCCAATGCTGAAATTAGCCTAAGCGCAAACTTCTCCTTGAGTTGAACGTACTCTTCCTGGACGGCCGAAGACAAGGGTGGCTGTGAGAGCGAGGGCTGAGCTGTTGGGTGTAGAGCCGGGTCACCAAAGTCAGAGGACACCCTGAGTGCAACCAGGTTGCACAGGTGGTCCTCAGTCGGCGGGGTTTAGAGACAGAACAGGTGAGGAGCAGGCCTGGGATCTTGCTCTAGGAGGCAATGGCATTGGAGTCAAGGGAAGCCCACCTACGGCGAGGTGGGAATATGCTAATCTTGGGTAGTTGCCGATAGTGGAGAGCGAATACCAGAGCCTTTGTATTGTGGGATTATTAATGAAATTAATTCTTTTACTCAATAAGTGTGAGATACTGGGCTGTCACCTGGGGCTATCATGGCCCCTAGGTGTTCGTCTCACCCTCACAGTGCTGTGTGGATACTACCTGAATACTTCTCGTTCAGTCTAACGAGCGCTGGGTGGAAGCGGTAAGCGCAGGGAGCTTTGGGAGCCCTGGTCCGAGGAAAGACACAGGAGATCCTGGAAACTGCAGAAATCTATTATTTCAATTCAACAAGCATTTACTGAGCAGCTGCTATATGCCAGGCACTACAAAGCTATGGGAAGCTCTGCCTGTGAACAACTTAAGGACTGAGGTTCGGTTTCTTTCCATCCCTACATCCTCAGAAGCAGCATGTGGCAAGGGAGCTCGTCCATGCGCAGGGCAGCAAAGAGAGAGAGGTGATTATTACAGTTAGAAGGTTTTTCTCTTAATTATAAAATATTTGAAATACACAAAAATGAGAAAAATCACAGAATAGAGGGGCAGGTATGTCCATCATTCAGAAACGATAGCCTTCATATTGCAAAATTTGCTGTGTCCCTGTCTTTTCATGATGACACGTACACCCCACGCCTCTTCGATCCAGCCAGCTCCTCTCAGAGGTCAGAGGTCTCCTGAAGTCACTCCCATTCCAAACGTCTTAAGAACCGTTACTTCATTGCATGACCAATGTCCTGTCCCTGTCTATCCCTTGTCTTGCCACTTCAAGAATGCTGGTTTTCACTGAATACGTCGTGTTTTAATTTCTAATGTATTCCATTTTACTAATCTTTCTTTTAGATGTACGTTTTGTCTATTGATTAAGAGAAATCTTTCCTTCTCTTGAAGTTACGAGATATTTTCCTCTGCTGCCGTTTCAGAATTGTGCTTTTATCTTCATGGCTTCAGGCTTGCTGAATCTTATTTTTTCATTAATTTTGAAGAAAGGATCTAATTTTACCCTTTTTTCCTCCACTAGATTTACCCCAGCATCATTGAGTAATTAGCCCTTTTTCCCCACTGAGTTCTAATCCCTTTCTCGTATTCATGGTTCTCGTACATATGCTGATGTGTTTCTAAACAAGTCCACTTTGTGGTTGGTCTAGCCCCATGTCAATACCACACTGTTTAGTTATTATATCTTTTTAATAAATATTTACATCTGGAAAAGTTACTCTCCTTTAGTTCCTCCATTGGATTAGCTGTTTTTGACTCTTCACTCTTTCTTGTAAAATTTTGGGATTAACATATTATTTGCATAAAAACCCATTGTAGAGACTTAAATTTTGAATTATATACATTTTTGTTTTAATTTAGGGGAAATGTCATCGATATGATTGTCTTCCCAAATATGAATGTCATTTAAATCTTCATTTATTTAAATTCTTTTTTATGTTCTCCAATAAAGTTTTAAAATTTCCTCTATAAAGATCTTAGCAGATGGCTACATATGTTTTAAATAACTTAACGCTTAAGTGCCTTGAATTTGTCTTGTTATTATAAATGGTGTTTACAGTTTTTAATTGTTACAAATCTACAGGTTTATAGCAGCAACTGAATTTTATTTATTGATACAGCAGCCTGAAACCGTGATGAGCGCGGATGTTGCATTTTTTCAGAGCCTTAGGTTTATGTAGTTGTCTTGGTACCAACTCTTTTTTATCCTTTTTTTTTTCCTGTCGTAATTAAATCCAAGCCCTTGGTGTTGAATGCCCTAAGCTACAGAATCAGGGCTGATTTCTATAACATACCTTCACCGCTGACCCACAACTTTCCCCTTTATTTCTTATGAAACCGTAAAACTAGTTGTCATTTACATCCACCGTTCCTAAAAATTTTAGTGAGCATTTACCTGTGAATGTGTTATTGTAGTTCATAATGTTGCCAGAATCGTTATAGCGCTTCTAAAAGAAGGAATAAATGGAATAATTACTTAAACATCAGTGAATTATCAAACACCTCTTCTTTATCAGATTCCATGCAGGGTTCTATAAACCCATATGTACATGAAATGATCTCTACTCTTTAATTGCTCTTAGTCTAGTGGGGAAAAAAAAAGAGAGAATAGCTGATTATAATACAGGATAAATACCATAATAGAAAAAAAAAAGTACAATAAGAGAAAGGAACTGTTCTCAAAAAAAGGTAGGTAGAAGCCCAGATCCTAGGTCTTAGAATGTAATAGGGTTTTTCCCCCCTCAACTAGTGATATTTGGGGGCGTTGGTTTTATACTAATAATTTTGTGTTAATTTTGCTTCTGAGAAAATGAGACTCTGAAGAGAGGGGACTAACATGCGTCTCAGACCCCCAAAGGAATGTGAAACTCACAGAAGCAGCCTTTGCTTCCCATGTTTCTGTGTTTGAATTTCTTTCCGAAATTCATGGAAGCTGCCATTGGCTTGATAGTGATGCCGACACTTTGGTCCTATGGTTGAGAAACTGGCCAAGCTGGTTGGCAAATCCAGATAAATTTCATTTTTATTTAATTATACTCTTAACTTTAAAAATGTGAATAACAACTTTATCAGAGTTAATCAATGTTGCCAAAAACCAAACTTTCAATACTGAACAAATTAATTCATTGCTTTTACATTTATCAGTGAATCCTCCTAATCCCTATCAATTTTACTGTTATTCAAAATCTAGTATTTTATTTAAAATTTTACCTAACCATACAATATGGACATTTTTATTAAAAATAGAATTTAGAGAAATTTTGTTCTATTTTATTTTATTCCATTTTCATTTCTGTTCAATGTTTGTTTATCTAGTAAACAAGTTGAAATTATCTTTAAAACTTTTTTTGCAAAATATAAAATAGATGTAGCTATGTATCATTCGCGTTGTTAAATTATCTCTGATGAAGTTTTCTAAAACTTCAGAAGAACATTTTCTTCATATTCCTTTGAAATTTTTTAATAGCCATATATTCACTCTCTGATACTAAACAAAGATTCTCGCACTCGATGTTTAGTAAAGTTCCGTATTGGAAATCCTCGTCGGCAACTTCTCTTTAGTCTTCTTTCTTGAGCAGAAACCATCTTTGAATAGATTTATAAACTTCTCATCAAGAAGACACTCAATTTTCCCACTTAGATCTGAGTATTCTGTCTTTACCCTAAGTGTTGAAAGGCAGAGTAATCATGAAATGCTACATCATTGGTATAGGTGATCTCATTTCACGCTCACAAATCTGGCCTAGGTGTTGCTATTGTGCATTGAAAGAGAAGGAAAGAGAGGAGAACTTTCAGTAACGATGGCTGAAGAAGATGGTGATTCTTTTCTACAACCAGCAGGTAGAAAACTGGGTAAAACTGTCAAATGTAACCATTTCAAGGCAAAAGGAACTAAGGGCAGACAAAAGATTCGGAAGCACTGATTTTTGAAAAGCTGCTTTAGTTTGGGGCAAGGACAAACCTCTGGTTCCCTCGCCTGTGTCTGTTCCCTTCCTTCCTTCTCCACATTAGTAGGAAGAACAGCGACTTTGTCCAACTGGGACTGATTGGGAAAAACGGCAGCTTTACTGCCAGAAGCAATGAATTCAAATAGCGACAGGAAGCAAAAACTTTTGGCTTTGCCTGCTAACATGGCGGGCTTCATTGGGAATGGAGGGGGAAAATTCACAGCTGTGCAAGACCAGGGTTGCCATTCCAGTTTGGGATGAGTGACAGACTATTCGGAAACTTTATGAGGAGACTGTGGAAAGGAGACAGTTAGGGGAAGCCTGAGATAAGCTTTTCCACACTTTTCTGTTGTACGGAAAACTGCACATGTGTATAGGGGAGACCCAAAAATGAAAGCCGAAGTACCCCCGGGAATTCCCTCAAGCCTTAAATGCATCCCCCGGCCCACGCAGAACAACTAAGAGTGGGTGAAAGAATCCAGATACTAGATTTCCCAGAAAAAAAAATCTCAAAGCAGCCATTATAAATGTGTTTAAAGATTTCAAATAAATTATGTTCAACACAAGCAAGAAATCTAGTAACTATTTGAGAAAGAGTCAAATGGAAATTCTAACAAAGTAAAATCAATGAAGTGAAAAAAATTTACCAGATGTGCTCAACAAAATAGTTGAAAGGGCAGATGAATCAATCCAACATAAAAATGATTAGAAATCTGTCAAATGGAATTACAGGGCAAAAACTGAAGAAAAATTGGCATAGTGTAAGACACTTGTAAGACAATGTCAGGTGTTTAATATATGTATAACGGAGACCCAGAAGGAGGGTAAATATAGGAAAACACTGAAGAAAATATTTTGAAATATAATGGTTCGAGCTTCCCAAATTCAACATAAACTATTAACTTACAGATCCAAGAGGTTTGATGAGCCCCAAATTAAAACAAAACAAAACACAAGAATAACCACACAAATACATCGTAGTCAAATTGCCGAAAGCCAAAGCAAAGGCAGACATCTTGAAACAGAAAGAAAACTTGTCACAAGGAAACGATGATACAATTTGTGGCAACAAAGGAGTCCCGATGGCAGTGGAATGACATATACAAAGTGTTGAAAGAAAAAAAAACAAACCCTGTCAATCAAGAATTCTATATCCAGCAAAATTATCCTTCAGAAATAAAAGTGAACTAAAGACATGTCCAAAGTAAAAACTGAGAGAATTTATTGCCAGATACTTTCTCTACAAGAAATACTAGAGAAAGTCCTTCAGGCTGAAAGGAAAGGACCCTGCGTAGGAGCTTGGAACCACCGGAAAAGTGCGGAGCACCAGGACATGCACACTTGGCTCTCCTCGTTCCTTGATTTATATAGAAAACATAAGCAATAAGTGTAATTGGTATTGCTGGGTTGATAGCTGATATAACTTTAATATATATGCTAATATTAGCACAAAGAAGGGGAAGGAAATAGAACTGCACTTGTACAAAGAAGCTATCCTTTGTGGGGATGAAGTAAGTGCACATTAATCTGAGGCAGCCTGTGACATTATGGACGCATATTAAAAGCTCTAGAGCAACCCCGAAAACTTCCTAAAAAGTACAGTTAAACTATCAGTGTAATTAAAATG
Organism: Anoura caudifer; assembly: GCA_004027475.1. Lineage (NCBI taxonomy): Eukaryota > Metazoa > Chordata > Mammalia > Chiroptera > Phyllostomidae > Anoura > Anoura caudifer. The sequence continues at coordinate 21,817 of PVKU01008403.1, forward strand.
GTACACCCAAAATATTTGTATCACATGACAGAGGGCAAGAAGAGAGATGAAAAGAAACAGTCACAAGACATACATGAAACAAACAGCAGAGTGGCAGTCATAAATCCGTATTAATAAATGAGAAAATGGGAATAAATACTTAAATCAAAAGGCACACATTGCCAAACAGAATGTAAAAGCAAGATCCATCTTTAAATCTTGGATTTAGAAATAAACAAGTTGAAAAAAATTTTTCAAAGAGAAAAAGATAAACCAAGTGTATGGTAGTTATAAGAGTTGGAATAGATTTATTATTATCAGAAAAAAATAGACTTTAAGATAAAAAAAATTCCTAGAGACAAAGAGGATAATTTCATAATGATGAAAGCATTATTACATCAGGAAGATATAATAGTTATAAGTAGATATGCACCTAAAATCAGAAACTTAAATTACATTTTAAAGCTGACTGAATAGACAAGAGAAATAGGCACTTGAAAAAAATATAGTTGGAGATTACAGTAATTAGGGTTCTCTAGAGAAACAGTAGGATGTGTGTGTGCATGTGTGTGAATTCCTATAATAAAGAGATTGATTACAAGGAATTGGCCCCCATAACTATGGAGGCTGAGAGGTCCCAAGATCTCTGGTTGGCGAGCTGGGGACTCAGGAGAGCTGACGGTTATAGTTCCAGTCCAAGTCTGAAGGTCTGGGAACCAGGAGGGCCGATGGTGCAAGTTGTAGTCCAAGGACAGGACTGACGTTCTAGTCAAAGCAGTCAGGCGGGCAAAGTTTCCTCCTAGTCTTTTTGTTTTAATTTAGGCCTTCAGTTGATTAGATGAGCCCACTCACACACGTAATCACAAAAAAGTTTCATCGTGGTTTAGTTTACGGTTTTGCGTTGGGCAGCGTTCATAGCCGTCCTGGGCCCCACGCGGCCTGCAGGCCGCAGGCTGGGCACCCCTGAGGCAGGGCAATCTGCTTTACTCAGGCTACCGATGAACGGATGTTAATCTCACCCAGAAACACCCTCGCAGGCACAACCATAAAGTTCGACCAAGCGTCTGAGCCCTCCATGGCTTAGTCAAGATGACTCATAAAAAAAGGCCATCACAGATGTTCCGAGACTCCTCTCTCAACCGATAGAACAACTAAACGAAATCAGTGAAGAACAGATGAGCTGAACAATTTGCAATCCATCAACTGGGCATTTCCTTTTATTAGCTGCCCCTGTGACACCCATGAGAAGGCCAGCCTGGCTTCAATGCACATGGTAGAACCGCACAGGGCTACCAGACATGTTCTCCTGCCGGCAACCAGACACGGTGCCAGAGATGTTGGCAGTGAGCGCTGGGAACACGGCCAAGAAAACCGGCTTTCGCTCCTTTTAGTGATGGAGCTCACATCTTGCACGTGAACCCGGAGCGGGGTCAGCAGCTCAGCTGACTGGGTACTGAAGACCTCAGTCACTGATGGTATATGGTTATTCACTCCCGTCCTTGCAAATGATTGCACATGTCTACCTCAAAGGGTTACACAGATCTACCTGCGGTCATGGCCTTGCAGCCCCTCCCAGTGGAAGGAGTATTGTCCCCTGCAACGCGGACAGCAAGCTTGGCTGTGTGATGTGATTTAGCCACTGGAATATGGAAGCGCATACCCATGTCCTTGAAGGCATTTTAAGAACCATGCTGTGGTTCAGCCTTCCAAGAATGGCATGTCCCAGATAGGGCCTGCTTCTTCAGCCTGGATCTCAGGATGGAAAAGACGCACGAAGCAAAGCGGCCGCTGATCCCTGACGTGGGAGGGAGTCACAGCCTATGTGAAGCCAGCGGGTAATGTGAGTGGAAAATACGCTTTGTTATGGCATCAATATTGCTTGTCGTCACGGGATACCCTGGTGAAATGTGACTGATAAACCTCACTACTGAACAGTCCAATCACAGCCACTACCCCTGCGTGGAGGACATTTATTTGAAAGTCCGCCCGGCCACTTTTCTCTGCTGTAGGAGAGGGTCCCGGGCATAGGTTAGAGCCTTGGAAGCCGTAATGATATTATGTTTCTTCTCCACCCTTTGGCCACAGCTGGTCAAAATGAGCCAAATTCTCTCTTTTGAGAATTTTACCCAACACCTGGAACCTACAAATTGGGAGCCAATTCCCACCCATTTAAACGTTTCCAGAAGAAAAATCTACCAACTTGTGTTGGTCCCTGAAGAAATCCTTGTTCTTACCCCGTTCTGCTACTTTATTAATTCTCTTGGATTCTATATGATATCCCAGTGTTCTTAAAAAAAAAAAAAAAAAAAAAAAAAAAAGATTCCAGCTGCCTTTAATCCTAAGCCAGTGCTAGTTGGTTTTCAACGAAAGGAAACTTAATATCAAGCACCTATAGCTATCATAATATTAGTCAAATTCGTTCTTGAAATGTTGGCTCATCCAAGGCCAGCCCCTGCCAGGGGCTGCTCCTGCACTGGCCGGGCATGTGGAAGGAGTCGTGGGCCAAGGCAGCTGGCCACCCCTTCACGTCTGCCCGGGGAACAAAGCAGAGCCTCAAGTCTCCCAGTTCCGTCCCTGCTTTTCAATCTCTACACGCTGCATCCTTTTTACTTCCTCACCTCCCTGAACAGGATCCAGATTTTTAGCAAGCCTGCTGCATCCTCTCCTTGCATCGCTGGGACAATGAATGGGGCGGAACAGGCACCACAAGACAGAGCTCTCCTGCTGTGTAAATGGGTGGTCCTCAGCAGGATTGTTTTTGGCCAAGTAGGTGCTGGGTATTTTCAGTTACAATTGCATATCCTTGCCCGCAAACTTCTTGGCAGTATTCCAGCGTAATGCATTAAAATATAATTGCCTTTATGAAGAGAAAGAACAGACATGCACTAACACAGGGTTTTGCAACGTTAGGGACAACTAACTAGTGCAATAAAATTTTGTTAGGACGAGGATGGATTTTCTAACGGCATTTTCACTTCTTTTGTTTTGCATGTCCGAAGAGAAATATCCATCCAGCTACCAACTTTTTTCAAAGATACCCGCCATATTTCTGGACAAAAAAGCTCTTAAGTTTTCGAAGTTGATAGAACGGAGGAGGTGGCCCTCCTTCCCACACGGCTGTAGCCACAGTGTCCTGGTCCCTCCTGCGAGACTGACATCCATGGGTCTAAATAGCTGCTGGATGTTTCCCACCTAAAGGTCAGTCCCCCAGGTCTGAACTCAGTTTGGTGTGAACGAAATTCGGTTCAATGTATCTCCTCCCCCCAGACCTCATATCCGTTTCCTTCTCCATAATCAGTTTACGTTGTTATTGCTCTCCAGCTGTCCAAGCCAATCAGAATTCTCCCTGTCATCCGTGACTCCGCCTTTCCCAGGACATCCATATCTAGTCACTCTCTTCCACTTGACTTTCCAAATAGTTTGAATTTCTTACTCCACTGACTTTTATAGAGACTAACAATGATGAATCCTTACGGTAGCTTTTTAATCGGTTTTCTGATTAAGCACTTACTGTAACGCCTCCTCTCTCTAGAATCAGTTTATTCATGTGGCTGTCAAAGTGATCCTCTTAAGAATAACTTGGGTAAAGCTATTCACGACAAATCTTTGAATTGCAGGCAATATGGCAACAGCAAACTCTTTACAAGGCTATTTCAGACCTTCCCTGTGCGAGGCCCTTCCACTCTTCGCCTTTTCTCCCGCCCAGTTCGAAGCACCCTGTCTGCACCGTGGCAACCCCACAGGCCCCAGGTCAAGGTCACCGCAGCTGATCCCGCAGCCAGAATTAATTGCCCCCTCCTTTCGCTTACCCTGCAGCTGACATAGTGCTCTAGTTCGCATTATTCCATTCTCTGAGGTGTTATAAACAAAACCCCCATGCCTGGTCTAGTTGGTGTTTTATTTTCCTCGGTTTGTGAGCTCTCTTTTGAAAGGGAACTTAAACATAGATGACCTGGCCCATTGCCTTAGAGGGATTGAGAGGAAAGGTGTCATTTCTGGCTTCTCAGAATTTGCAGGTTTGTCTCCATCAGAAATGCTCTTTGGGGAGAGGATCGTTCTTGTAGGATAACGTTTTTAACTTTCAGGGACAACAGAACTAATTGGGGGAGGCTGCTTTATTTACAGAATAGGCCAGATAGTTTCATCCCATATATAGAGAGCGACAGTTTATTATCCGAACCAGGATATGTTTGGATGAACTAAAATAATTAAATTTACATACTTTTTGAAAATATTTGATTGGCTAACAAATTTATCAACCTAAAATAATTGTTGCTTTATTTATTGTTGTTTTATTTATTGTTTATTTATTTTATTGTTTTCAAAACTATTTCTAAACTAAGTAACATCTTTAGTAATTAAAAATCTCTGTTTTGCTTACAGGACCATTAGAAAGTAACACAATAATTATACATGCCAACATTCTTTAATCAATTTCTGCACAATATCCCTTTGTAGTGCCATATCATTGGTATTTTTCTGCAGAGTTGTTTTTTCCAGTATAGTCTTATTATTTTAATTTTTCTCATAAAATTGCCTGACATTCTTTAATTTGTATTCTTTTGGTTGATAAATTCAATTTAACTTTTTTTAAGACCATGATGTTTTTGAGAAAACTCTGTAGGTATTGTGGTATATGGTAAGCTCAGAGGAAATTGTTAAATGAAGATATTTACAATTTCTATTTTTTGTGTATTTATATTTTGATGGGTACTATCACTTGCCCCATTTAGAAAATCTTTGACAAAAATTTTCAGAAAATAGAGCTCACCAAATAAGTTCTCTCTTTATGATTTTTCACCAAATTTGCATGTTTCAAAAATGTAGGTCTTTTTAGTTAGTGTGTTTGGTTTTGGCACATATTTATTCAGTTAGAACAGGAACTTTATCAAAAGATTCTTTTCTCAAGTTAAGACATTCCAAAGTGCAATTACAGAATTTCAAAGTTAAATGTTGCATACTGTTTGAGATCTCATTGTCTAATTTCACTTTTTCCCTTGCTTAGAAATATATCTTTTTCTGTTTGCAAGCTTTATTTTCTATCACTACAATTTTCTAAAAGTTTCAAAGGCTGAACTTTTAAATTTTCTTATTTGATTTTGAGTACATGCAATCAAAATTTACAATACTCATTTACAAATGGCACTTAAGCTGACTTACATAGTCTTTTCACAGGCTCAAACATTCCTAAAATTTAATTAATAGGCAGCAAAGAGAGAAGATGCTCACAACTATGTTAAAATGTTTTTAACCCTGCCACAAAATCTCTCTATAGTAAAACAAATTTTGATAACTACACATTATATTTCAATTGTAGAATGTGACAGTGAATCATTATATAAATACAAAATGTTTGCATATCACTGCTTACTCCAAGTATATTTGCACCCCACCACAGATCTCTTAATTTAGTAAGAATATTATTTTCAGCATAACGCTGTGTTCAAAAATTTTTTATTCATGCTACTACCACAAAATACTTTTGTTTCAATATTTAACTTTGAGTGCAAAATGGCAATATTAGACATTTCATCTTTGTTAGAATAGACTTCTAAAAACTGTACTTTGATTTTAGAAATTCAGTGAAAACAATGCCCGTTGTTGGAAATAACACATTTCTATTTGCTACATCTGATAACACTAATATAAAACTGGCATTAGCTATTTGCCAAGATATTTTCCTCTGAAAATTGAGCTAATCTGTTAAAATTTCATTTTTTATGCAAGCACAGGAAAATCTTGAATCGAAAAATGAGCAAAATTAGCTTTTAAGAAGTGATAGTTGGTCTAAATGAAAAGCCATGGCTCACAGGATGCCATGTGAGAGTACCTTCTCTAGCTGTCAACTTCAGGCCAAGTCTCTTAAATATTTTCTTAAAATAAGTGAATTTTGAAATAAATGATGGATGAAGATCCTTCATTTTTGTATCTAGTCTTCATGTAGTTTCTTGATATCACTATGGGCCCTACGGCAGATGAGAAATGTCACAAAATATTTTATGACAGTTACATGTTCATCACCAATTTTCTTGGTAACTGAAAATTTGATACTTAGTTTTCATTTAAGCACATATTTTTATCTTTATTGCTACCTAAATGTTTATTGAAAAATAGTTACAGGACCAGTGTAACAAGCATGTTTGGACTGCTCTCTGTACACTCTACCTTAGGAACTGCTCAGCCTCTTTTTCCCCTTGCACGTATTTCACTTAAATTTAATGTACAGTTTTACACACTTCCCGCTGACATCACTGACTGGCAGCCTGACAGTGATGCATCTCAAAGTCCAAGGGCAAAGCACAACCACCTGACTGTACACCACATGGGGGCAGAGGAAGCAGAATGAATTTCTTCTGCCCCCACCTGAGACTAAAAGGAGTTAAATGTGCCCACCCAATGATATTTGAGTGTATTCTGTTTTTTCAGTGAATACCCAGCAAACTGTTCTTGGAGAATTTTATATTTATCTTTCATCTGAAAAGTGTTAGGGGAAAAATGTTATCATATAGGTCATTGTGATTATTTGTGTATTTCTCTATATGTAAAAGTGAGAGTTTATCTCACATGTACTTGACAAGATCATGACAAAAACTTGAACAGATTGGTTTTCTACCAGATTATCACAGGATATTTTAATGTGATGCGGACACCAGCCTGCAGTGTCTGTGGTGATATGGATGAGAGGAGACAAATTCACACAGACCACTGAGTCCTGGGGAGGAATGGGGATGGCACGGCCACTCTCTCAAGGGAGAGCGCCCTGACCCTTGCTTTGACAAGCTTTTATTGGGTTTCATTTGCATAGGAATACAGGGTGTATACATAAAGCTCATCAATCATTGTCAGGCAGTAATGATCAACCAATAGATAACATTCAAAGAACTCTGAGGGCTTATTCTGAGTCAGGGTCAGAGAGTTAAAGGGCCATAAAACTTTGGGGAACAAACTCAACTTCATGCTTGGACCCTTATCATTTAAATGGAGGGTATTAGTGAAGTAGGTTTCATAGGATTTTATGCATTCTTTCTTTAGGCCTGAACACCCCAGGGAAACTGCCCTTTCCAGCACAGGGTCAGACCCACCTCTGGCATTGTTTCAGGCTTAAGGCATTTTTTCAGGCTTAAATCAGGCAGGGGAAGTGAGACAGCCAAGAAATTAGGAGACTTCTTACAGACAGAATGAGGACTCAGGCTATGTCAAAGCCGAGGGGGGAGGGTCCATCACCCCCTTTTTCTATAGCCCCCCAAGTCCTTCCCTGAGGGCCCCTTCATGACCATGCCTGTCTTAGGTCGACCCTCCTTTAAGGAATCTTACCCATCACTGGCTAAGCAGTCATCCGCCCAGGGCCAAGGAGGGTGAGGTGAAAGGGGGCAGAAGTGGTGCCCCTACAAGGAAGATAAGCTTTGTCTCCTAAGTGGCTTATGGTCTCAGGGTCCTTTACTCAGCCTTAGCCACAAGGGGTTAGTTTCTGAAATCAGGCAGGGTGTTTCCCAACAACCATTAATAACAACATATTTTTAAAAATAAATTTTGGACAAATTCTAAACTGATGAGTCCCTGAGATGATAATATACCAGAACTTTCTCAGACAAAGTAAGATACATGGTCACACTTTTTGTAGAAATCTAAAAACTTAGATGTCTCATCATCAAAAAAGAAATTGTTTTACAAAGAATATTTGCTTTATTAAAATTCTACTGATGATTTTCCCAAGTATCAGCCATGGAACTTCTACTTTGCCTTTTCCCTTTCCTTTTATTCCCAGTAGAAGTCAAATTCTAAAAAGCCATCTGTTATAGCAAACTAAGCAATCTGATAAAAAAATATCTATTAGAAATTTAGAGCTAATATTATACTTAATGATGAAATATTGAACACTTTCTCCATAATCAGAACCTAGGTAAGGATGCCACTCTCACCAGATCTACTGTCCTAGCCATAGAGATAGGGCAAGAAAAAAAATGAAAAATAAATGTTATCAGAGGGAAAGAAAATAGTCTATTTGTGGTTGACAGAATTGTTTACGTAGAAAATCCAATTCCATTTAACCAGAAAGTTTTGTATTTGTAAGGCATGTGATACTTGGTTTCCGACTTCGTTATTAACTGCTATGTATAGGCACTCTACGGGAAGGTTATTAGGAAATTCTAGAGGTAGGAGTAAGAGTTAAGATCTGGATACTCAGTCCCCATCCTAAAACCTTAAAAATAAAATAATATCTCAGTTTCTTATAATCGTTAAAGCACAGTTACACTCATACATTTGTAAGAACTTCATAACCCTCTGTATTCCCACATTACAGGTGTGGGAATTTATTATTCCCACAATATAGTGGAGACAAGTGAGGTTCAACAAAGTGAAATGATGTGCTGATTTGGGCGGAGCTAGTAGGTCGGCAGGAGTGATTACGTTGGACTGGGAGAAAGTCGTGAGCTAGTGACAGACAGGAGACCGGAGACAGACATTCTGATTTGTATTCTGACACTCTTTTTAAACCAAATTATGTAATAGGTACTTATACCTAAGATTTGGCCATCACTCTCAGTTTTAATTAATTTTTTTATTAGGAGCATCTAGAATGGGAAACCAAATCTGAACTAACGTTCTTGGACTTGTGAGGGAAAATCCCAATTTGGCATTACTGAGGCAAAACCCTAAACCTGGAAAACCAAACAGCTCGGTATGTTCTGACCTGTTAGGAAGGTCATATTTGCATGTAAACAATAATCAAAATATATTCCTTCTCTGAAATCGAAGGTTTACACGCTGATTTTTATCCGAGAGGCAAGTCATTCTAACTAAGCAGGTGCAGTACTGGGGATGGAGACCTGGGAATGAGCCCAGGAATTCTGGACTTAGGTTCTGAATCTGCTGCACCAGGTGGTGTGACTTCACATGCAGGTCCCTTCCGCTCCCTGCACCTCCAGTTCTTTGCCCATCAGGGAGCTGCGTCAGGGGGGTGCAGGTAATTCCAGTCATTGTGAGTTTTAACACAGGTGTCCCTTTAGGCAACCTTTGCTTTTCGCAAGAGGCTAACAGATCAACACGTTCTCGGGCAGTGAAACTTTCTTTTTCAGAAAATATTCAGGGAAAGAGAATCCATGGTTATATAATCTAACCTGTTTAAAACAAAAAACAAAAAACAAAAAAACCCAAACTAAGTGTGTTATAGTGGTGGGAATAGGAGTTTTGCAGCAACTTGGGTTCACATTCTACATAGTTATGTGACTTTGTACAGGTTACTCCCGCTCACTGGGCCTCAGTTTTTTTTTTTTTTTTACTGTCAAATAACAAAGTGTATCTTCCTTACAGGTTGTTCAGAAAACTAGAACCCATATAAATAAAATTTGTGGAATATAGTATATTCTAAAAAGGTGGCTACAATTGGTGGACTGTGTACCCCCCAAAATTCATGTCTTGAAGCTCTAACCCCCAGTGTAGTGACGGTGTTTAGAGGGGGTGCCTTTGGGAGGTGGTTATGCTTAAATGAGGACATGAGGGTGGGGATTAGCATCCTTAAAAAAGAAGAAACGATCAGAAGTCCCTCTCCCCCACTCTCCCCCGCTCTCTCCCTCTCCCCAAAGCAGTGATAGCTGGGCTCTCGGCAAGCCAGGAAGCTGATTCTCACCAGGAACCAAATCTTCCCGCGCCTTACTCTTACACTTCCCAGACTTCAGAATGGTGAGGAATAAATTGTTGTTTAAACCACCAGTCCATGGGATTTGTTACAGCCACCTGAGTCAACTAAGACAGGGGCTATTATGTAGCAGATGAGAAAAGAGAGGGACAGATAATCCAACAAACGGAGTGAGAGCCAAGACTAAAATTTACGTTACTTCCCCTCCAAACTTCAGGTGCAACACACCAGGTGCCACCACCTTTTGACCAACAAGGCGATTCTGTTTAATCCCTAGACTATCTGGGAAAAGATGAACCATCTCTATCTGCAGCCATCTTCTCCTTCCACGACGTGGAAAACTTAAAGCCTTTCAGCAGACAGCCTGCCTGCCTGCCTGCTCTCAGGAGACAGAGATCCTGGCAGCTCGGGGCTCCAAATCACCCTTCTCCGATTACACTCCCCCAGGTTCCTCAGTGAGCAACCCCCAGCAGCTCCCCTCCACGGAGCCAGTTCTGGGGTTGGAGCCTAATGCATCACAGGTGGGTCCCAGCTCCAAACTCGTTCCAGATGGCCTCACGGTCTGAGCCTCCCAGCAACGCATTATATTTTGGCTATCTGGGGATCGTTAATGATGTTGAAGGACCAGGAGTCCTGAGGATGGCAGCCACATGCTCTGAAACCAGGACCTTTGAGAGACCTTGTATAGTGGAGCACCCACCATAATATATTCATTCACAGGGAGCAAGCATATGCTGACCTGGGCACTCAGAGGTCACCGTGAGAGGTCCATGAATTTGACCTTGTGAATGGTCTGTCTGCCTGGGTCACAGAACAAGCATAAAGGAATCGTCTGTGCTCTTACAGAAAACAGCTCCATTGCTGCTGGGCTCTAGAGAGAGTGAAGATGTAGCCTTGAGCCCTAGTAATTGCTGCACCAGTTACTCCTTGGGGGAGCAGGACATGCTGGGGCAATTGTGAAGGGGCGAAGGGTGAACCTTATACTTTTTAACCTTTTAACAGCCAGATCTCTTCGGGAAGAGCACGACATTCTGTTAATTGCATCTTTCTATCACTAAATAGCCTTATTATACAAAATAATTTCACTCCCTTTCCAGTTGGAAAGCTTCCCAAGGCAGATGCCGGAAGTTGAGCAAAAATCGGATTATTCAAGGGGTTTTTAAATTTTTGGTATACTTTAGGGGGGGAAAAAGCACATTTAGAGTTACCCATGTTTGGGGGGTCTTAAGAGCTCAGTGAAAAAAAATTTAAGAGTAGCCCTGGCTGGTGTGGCTCAGTAGATTGAGTGCCAGCCTGCGAACCAAAGGGTCACTGGTTTGATTCTCTGTGAGGGCACATGCCTGGGTTGCGGACCAGGTCCCCAGTAGGGGGCATGTGAGAAGCAACCAAATATTGATGTTTCTCTCCCTTTCTCCTTCCCTCCCTCTTCTCTAAAAATAAATAAAATCTTTAAAAAAAAATTAAAGAGTAAAGAAGATAGCATTTAAAGTCAGTGTTTCTTAGATTTAAATTTCAACCCCATCACTTACGAGCTTGGAGAATTTGTTGGAGAAATCTTTTCACTTCTCTGATGGCCATTATCTGTGAAATTGGGATAATCCCCAAACTAAAAAGAACATTTGTTGATTTTGTTTACTTCCTCTCTCATGTGTTTTTTCCACCCTAATTCATTCATGCATTTACACATTGACTTGTTTATTCCCTGAGTCTCTGCTCTGTCCCAGAGACCATGCAAGACGATACAAAACACAGTTTGAGACGAAACTGACATTTAATTCAATTTGATAAATATTTGTTGAGCACTCCCTATGCGGCCGTTACTGTGCTGAGCAGTGTACACGCAGTATCTGTCTTCACGGGGGTTAGGGCTTAGTGGATGTTGAGCCAAGCGCACTAGAGCATGATTATCGCTACAACTGTGTGTTCTTGTACGCTATCGTATGGCTGCACATGGAGGACCCTGCCTGGCCGGCTCGCTTAGGCTCTCCAGAGAGACGGAGAGACGACAGTCAACCCGGGTTCTAAAGAGGCATTTGCAGGAAAGAGCTGGGCACGAGGAAACTGATGCTGTGGTCATTTTTAGGTGAGGAAATCTGCAGTGTATAGGAATGCACATGTTCGTTCCATAAACAAATTCCTAAAGTTCTCCAAAAAATGTATTTTTTACTTTATGATGCCATCCATATGTTCACTACCAGGAATAGCAATTTTTTAAAAAACATTCATGTTTATTTTTATCTTTAGAGGGGAAGGGAAAGAGAGAGGGAGAGAGGGAGAGAAATATCAATGTATGGTTGCCTCTCGTGCGTCCCTTGCCAGGAACTGGCCTGCAACCCAGGCATGTGCCGGGACTGGGAATCAAACCGCGATCCTTTGGTTCACAGGCCCGCGCTCAATCCACTGAACTACACCAGCCAGGGCAGGAAGAGCAATTTTTAACACTCCATGCTTTACTCCTGAAAAATTACAGCAAAACAACGAGCATTGTTAATAAAGTCAAGTTCCTTTCATCGACCATGGCAGCAACTGCTATTACTCGTTCCAGTTCATTCTCTTCCCTGTGCTGTAAGCAGGGCTCTGACTGTGTTCTAGCTAAAAGTCTGCATTTGTTGGCTTCCCTTTGGTTGAATGAGATGGTTGACATAACGCAACAATGGTTATTTTATTTTTAAATTGGGAGTTTAACCCGGGTTAAGGAATAGGGGTTGGTTTTTTTATGGGATTTATGCAGCAGGAGGTTTAAGAGGCTATAATTCTATAATATTGGACATAGACCTAAATAAATAGAATGTGATTCTACCATGGGCCTGGACCTACAGTAAGAGTGTATGTGTGTACCAACTCTTGACATGCATTACATTTTCACCTTCGAGCGAGCTGCTTCCTGTTTTTACCACTCGCTCACCCAGGCCCACCCAGTGCATTAGCAAAAGGACTAGGAGGCAAACTTCAGGTCATTCCGCTAGCATTACAAGAGTGTAGCGGTGGGACTTGAGACAATGCAGGCAAAGCGCCCAGCGCTGGTCTTAGAGTATCGCTGACGCTGAATGAATAGGAAGTTACCTTTCTTCCTCTCGCCTACCTTCTTTACTGTTGGTGGACCGGGCTCCAGCAAGATCAAAACAAACTTGGTAATCGGTTCGAGTCCTCCCTGGAATGTGTGTTTTGCCGTAAGTACTAACGCAGCGTGGGCGAGGGGCAGCGGTTGTTCAGAGAACACTGAGCAGGCTTGCAAAAGATGCAGGGCAGCCTCCTGTGTTTGTCTGGACTGCCACAGAGCGCGTGGCGGCCTCTCATCGCCTTGCCTGGACACTGGACCCCTCGACTGGGACCTGGCTTCAGTACCTATCAGGAAATCCATTTTGGCCCACGAGTCAAGCATATCTTTTCCCCATGTCCTCTGCCTGCAGTTTCTACGGTATACCTCCCGGGTGTCGGGGCTGCTGCGCAATGTAAAAATCCTGATCAAACAGAGGCCAGAGGGTCAGCCACTTAGACAAGACTCAAACAAGCCACACATGTGTGTGGTTCCCATACATACATGCACATATTCAACATAAAATTGTTCCCAATAGCAGCTAAAGGAAAATCAACTAGGAGCTGAAGAGCCTGGGGGGTGGGGGTCCGTGTTCTGAGAACAAGCCATTGGCAGCTGCTGGGTGCAGACCCGGCCTGACCACACTTCTGTGCACGTCCCCGCCTGCAGCTCCCGCCACTGCCTGCTTCCGAGTGTCACTCCAGCGCTCGTACTGGTGGTTTTCACCTCCCTGCTGTTCCCTCCTCCTGGATGTCATCCATCCATTCCCGCACCTTACAGAACTTGGTTAAGGCTGAATGATCTCTTGCAGAGATCTGTCTCTGCTAAGCCGGCTAGCGCATAAACTCCTGAATAGAAGAGATTATGTGTTTTAGAAATTCCAAGTCCAAATATATATATGAGATATATATGTATATCATATGTATATTTAACTACATATATTTAAATATGAAGGATTTTATTTTAATGTAATGAAATGCTGGCATTAACCGCGTTTTGTAAGGATTTTCACAATACAAAATTTAAAAACAAATTGAATATTTAACACATTTCAAAATATAAATATTTATAAGCCTAGGAAAAATCAAGTTAAAATAAATTATAAAAGTATGACTGTTAAGCATATATGATTTTGATGAACTGAATAAAAACAATGAACATCACACAAGAAAATTTGTATTTAAAAAATTGAAAATAAAATCTGAATTATAAAAAGTGCAATCTTAAAAACAACATCAATTTTACACTGGTTGGTAAGGCAGTGTTTGGTGAGGATAGATGAGTTTTATCTGTTCTTATAGATACTGATGCAGAAAAAGCTACATCAAAGCAAATGGTATCTGAGTTGAAGATGAAGGAGCTAGCTTATAACTCAAGCAACAAAAAATGCGTCCCCTGGACCGTGAACATTGAAGGAGAGTGAGGGCAGGTAGAAGAGAAGACAAGGGGGCTAAATGGTGATGGAAGGAGACTTGGCTTGGGGTGGTGAGCACACAGTACAATATGCAGGTGATGTGTTACGGAATTGCACACCTCTAACCTGTACGGTTTTATTAACCCCCGTAAATTCAATTAAAATCTTTGAAAAAAAGAAAAGAAAGTTTTAATACTCAAAAAAACTCAGGAAGTTCTCAATTTTTCGCTTTCACTGCTGTTACCTTTGTATTTCCTGTTTGGCAGTCCTTCACCTGGACTAAGAATCAGGCCTATGCTAGAAGCACCTTTACTATCTTCCACTTTCTTCTTCCTTCCGAAAGAGTACCTGTTCCAAATCAGCATGATTTTGTTTGGTTTGGAATTTAAATGTCATATCTGACCCTCTGGATATATTGAAGATGTAAATAATTGGGATTTCAGACTTTGTAGCACTCTGCAATAAAGGTATCACACACACACACACACGCACACACATCGGTATTTGTTTATGTAAAAGCCTGTTGTCACAGATATCCAAAAACCAGAATCGCAAGCCCTACTATCTCAATAAGCTCTGCACGGGACATAGTGGATTCATTTCTTTGAGTGTTTACTGGACACCCGTCGGGGCCCAGGGCTATGCTGGACTTGGATTTGGGTGGAACCAGAGCCGAACCCCCTTTGTCCTCACGCAGCTGCTGCTTTGGTGGGGAAGCAGGCGCTGAACGAACACACAAAAGTGCATCTCTGATCATGACAATGGCTTAAAGGAGAGGAGCAGTGGCCACAGAAGAGCGTGGCAGGAAACCTAATGCAAATCAAGGAAGTGGTGAAAGGTACATAAACAGAAACCTGAAAGATAAGTGGAAATTAGTTGAAAATTTGGAAGGTGGGGAGGAAATGTGTTCTAAGCAGAAGAAATAGCATGTGTTAGGTCTTGAGGTAGGAAGAACTTAAGGTTATTTTGTCCATTTCAGGAACTGAAAGGAGGTATCCAACACCCCTACCTGCTGCCCCAAGCAAAGATGTGGTGGGAGGTAGTGCGAACGGAGGCAAGGGGGTGGAGGAGACTTGAAGGAGAAAGCCCTTCCCTTAGGGCTACAGCTGGTCTCTCTGCAACCTCTGGGCAAATCAGACTCCCTCTCTGCAGATGAAACTCCACCCACAGGACTCGGTAAACAGAGCCCGGCATGGAGTTCTACCCCAGTACCCATGTGGCCTTGTGCGATGCGCAATGACAGGTGGTGGGCTCAAGTGATGTTTCTCACTTCGTCCCAAAAATGAGACTTGTTTATCGCTTCCCTATTTTTGCATAAAAAAATTACCTCAATGCTTGGTGGTGTAAAGCAAGAGAAACTACCATCTCTCAATTTTGAGAGTCCGTAATTGAGAAGTGTCTTGGCAAGGCAGTGCTGGCTCAGAGTTTCTTAGGAGGTTTAGTCAGATGTCCAGAGAGACTTCGGGATCTACTTCCAAAGTGACTCCCTGTTGGGTTGGGCAACTGTTTTGCTTTGCAGGAGATGGGAGGGGTTTCCAAGGCTGTAGCACATCCAGTGCTAAATCTAGAGAGTGTCAGGTAAATCAGGCTGCCTGGTTTCCCTACTCACTCAACTCAGGGCTGGCTCCTTGGTGCTGGCTGTTGACGGGAAGCCTCAGTTCTTTGACATGCGAGAGTCTCCTCCATTCCGCTTCAGTAACCACGCGGCATGGCAGATGCTGCGTGCCAGAAAGTACATGATTAGAGAGATCAAGTTCCACGGTGCAATGCTGTTATCACCTGGCATGGAAGTCACACCTTGGCACCTCTGTCATAGACTTCTGGGTGACACAAACCAGCCCCGATTTAATGTAAATGGAACTATACGAGAGCGTCAATGTCAGGACACGAGGGTCATGAGGGGTCATTTTGGAGACTTGTTTGGAGAGAGCAAGGGTAGAACAAAGCCTTGCAGAGCACTTAAAATGGACTAGCTGAGAAACAGTAGTTTGGACCACAGCACTGGCAGAAGCGATGAAGAAAGTAAACAGTTGTGGTGTAATAGTTGGGTTTGTAATTAATAGAGATTTTATATGCCTAACAATACGTATCCATCCTTCTTTTCTTCTTAGATCCAGGTGTGGGAATGGTTGGATCACCGAGTTCTTGAAATAAGCTGCCCAATTCATTTCACTTGCAGTAAGCACCTACTATGTGCCGTGTACACAGTACAGACTCAGAGCTTTAATGCATTTCAGGTCTCATTTGAACTTCCCATTTTGCAGATTGTTTAGCAGTTAGGTATCTTGTCTAAAATCAACAGTTAATGAGTGTTGGCACTGGACCCAGACTCTGGGGTTTATGACAGGCAAGTTTGTGATATTTATATATTTTCCTAAACAATTTAATATCCCCTGCGCTTTTAAAGATATAGGTTTTTATTATTCCTAATGAGGAAATGAGGCTATTTTCATTTAAAAATAAAGTAACATAATTCTTTTCACATGTTAAAAGTTTTTTCTCTAAATTTATTTAATAATTTGATAGTACAAACTTATGGCAACTCATAGATTTGGCATATATGGTATGTGGTTTAATGCACAATCTATATCCACTTTACAAGGAGGAAGCTGAGGATCCAGGAGGCTACCCCTGTGGCCTCAGAGATACTTGCAGTCATTGACAAAGCTCAGCCAGCCCCATTGCTCTTTCCGTTGTGTTTAAATGCCTCCCTCAGAATCACAAGATTTTCTAGGTCAGAGGGAGAAAGGGCAGGGGAGAAAGGGGACCACTCCATCTCCCTCATACGTAGGGGACAAAAGTTAAGACCAATGTCTTTAGAACCAGACAGGCCTGAGCTGAATCCCTGTCCTGCCAGTTTCCAGCCCTATGTCCTTGGGAAAATTATTTCAGCTCTTGGGGCCTTGTTGGGGGGTTCTACCCACAGGGACCCCCTAGCCACCATGGATGAGAATAAGTCTACCAAGACATGACCTAAATTGGGGAGGAAAGGTGGCCAATCTCTCAGATGAGAAGGGCCAAGGGCCTTTTCCTCAATGGGTTTTTATTAGGTTCATTTTGCACGGGAATACAGGTAAAGCTCATTAATCATTGTCAGGCAGTAAGGATCAAACAATAGATAGCATACAAAGAACTACAAGGGCTTATTCTGAGTCAGGGTTTGTTAGCTAAAGGGCTACAAAACTTTGGGAAACCAACTCATTTCCTGCTCGGACCCTTATCATTTAATTGAGAGCGTTCTTAGCAAAGCAGGTTTCACAGGATTTTACATATTCTTTCTTAGGCCTGATCACCCAGGGAACCCACCTTGTCCAGCACAGGGCTGCACTGCCCTCTGTCATTGTTTCAGGCTTAAGTCAGGCAGGGGAAGCAAGGCAGCCAAGAGATTAGGAGACTTCTCTCTGACAGAGTGAGGACTCAGACTATGTCAAAGCTGAGGGGCGAGGGTCCATCACCCCCTTTTGCTATAGCCCCCCAAGTCCCTCCTTGGGGCCCCCCCATGATCATGCCTGTCTTAGGTCATTACCCCCTTGGGGAATCTTACCCGTCATTGGCTAACCGATCAAGCATTGGGGGCCAGTTATGGATGAAGTAAAAGGAGCAGAAGCAGCCCCCCTGCCAGGGAGATAAGCCTGGTCTCCTTAGCGGCTTATGGTCCTGAAGGTCACTCACTCAGCCTTAGCCATGGGGGGCGGGTTACAGCTTCTGAAACCAGGCAGGGTGGGTCCCAACAGAGCCTCAGTTTCTTCTTTAGTAAGTATGGATAATTACAATCACCTTCAAGGTGGATGGGTTTAGATGAGTCAGGTTTTATTTAGAAAACCAAATACAGATGCCATGTCCATTGTAAGAATTACTGTAAGTTTTATCCTCTTCTCCCCTTGGCCTCCCAACACTAGGTTCCCTTTGAGTGGAGGTGCCTCATTTCAGAGTTTCAGACACTCACTGAGGCCAGAGGGAAGATAACTTTTCTCTTGATCTGTAAGCCAGAGCTCTGATTAAAAAGCCTGAGGGGTTTCGGAGAAGGACACGTCTTCCCTAGAGCACACCACCCGAAGGCACTGGGGTTGATCTCTCAGCCTTGAAGATGTCAACACATGGCCCTTGGTCAGGAGCCTGGCAGTGTGAGAGGGGTCTTCGCATATTTTCCCACCACATTTTCCTAATACACTTATTACAAGTTTTGGATGTATTGTTTTTCTTTCTTGTAAATTTTAAAAAGTCTTGGAATGGATAACTCTACATTCTAAAACTATGGAATCTAATATATACTAAATCACTTTTGTAGCATTTTACAAGTCCCTTTCACACATGTTCTCTTGCTTTGTCTCGAAGTACAGTGGGAAACAGAAGTTAGTGCCATCTTACACATGGGCCTGGACCCAGCGGTGAATGGATGGGTCCGGAAGGCGATTTGGAGGTAGGGGTGGGGGTTGGGGACAAAAGGGAACTGGTATCAGGGTTTTAGTCAGGGTTTTAGAAGACAATTTTGGAAAAGTTTAAAGATTGGGGCACAGCTGCTGGCTAGGGGTGTGTGTGCAGAGGTTGTGGAAAAGTGTAGATAAGCTGACTAATTAATTAGAGAACACATTTTATTTGTGATGATTTGTTGTGTGCTGTGAATAGGATCCTTACTTGGCATTGTTTAGGAGACTGCGGAGAAGACGTAGATCACCCCTTAAATTATTGTTGGATGTGAAGCTGATTTCTTATGACAGTGATGCTGTACTGAAGGCATTTACAGGTTAGCTCAGCTTTGTACAAGCTATATAAATAAAAATTACTCAAGACACACCTCCAAAACTGATTGCTACACACTAGCATGTCTTTTCACAGTTAGGAATCCCAGGTTTCTTCTAAGTCTTATGTTCCAAGAATTAGTAATCTTTGAAATTCAGTCAGAATATCTATTTTCTATTCTAAGTGGAATATAGAATAATGTAAATAAAATCCTAGCAATTTGTGAATAGTGATTGTAGTGCATAGTGAATGATGTAGGTAAAATCTTATATAAGTTCTTACTAAGTGGGAACCTCCTTTTCTATTAAAAATAAGAGTTTGTATTTGAAAACAAATGTTTCCATGTGTGACAGAATTAACTCTGCTTATTATCAGTATTTTCCTTCTAGGTTATCTAATTATTGGTATATAATTGTTCATACCAGTTTTTTATGATTCTCGGTGCTTGTGTTATTACTTGAAATGTGTCCTCTTTTGCTTCTGATTGAGTCTTTTCTCTTTTGTCTTAAAGGTTTGTCAATTTTGTTTCTTTTCAAAAGAAAACCAGCTCTTAGTTTGATTTATCTTTTCTATTGTCTTTTTAAGTATCTATTTTATTTCTGTTCTGGTCTTTATTTCCTTCCTTTTGACTTCAGGCTTTGTTTGTCCTTTCTCTTGTTCTTTGAGGTATAAAGTTAGGTTTTTGACATCTTTCTTTTTTTATCACTTTAAGTGTCCATGTTAGAACTGCTATTGTTCCATTCTGTAAGTTTTGGTATGTTGTGTTTCCATTTCATTTATCTGAAGGTATTTTTTGATTTTTTTGATTTTTTTCATTGACCCATTGGTTTTCAAGAGCATGTTGGTTAATTTCCATTTGTGAATTTTCCAGTCTTCTTCCTGAAGTTGATTTCTAGTTTCATGCTATTGTGGTTAGAAAAGATGCTTGATGTGATTTCGATCTTATTTATTAAGACCTGTTTTGTGGCCTAACACACTATCTATCCTGGAGAATGTTCTATGTGCACTTGAAAAAAAGCTGTGCACTTGCTGCTGTTGGATGGGATACTGTAAATGTCTATTAAAAGCCCATATGGTTTAATGTGTAGTTTAGGTCCAATGTTTTCTTATTGATTTTCTGTCTGGGTGATCTATTCATTATTGAAAGTAGGGCATTTAAGTCCCATACTATTATCTTATGGCTGTTAATGTCTCCGTCCAGCTCCGAATTGTTTTATGTGTTTGCGTGCTCCTATGTTGGGTGTATAAATATTTACAAAGTTGTGTCCTTCTGTTGAATTGACCCCCTTATAATTGTCTTTTTTTGTCACTTAAAATCTATTTTGTGTGAGATGAGTTTAACTGTTCCTGTTTTTTCCCCACTTGCTTGGAATGTCTTTTTCCATTCCATCATTTTCAGTCCTCATGTGTCTTTAAAGCTAAAGCATGATTCTTACAGAGTATATAGTTGAGTCTTTCTTGTAAAAAGAAAAATCCAACCAGCTACTTTTTGTCTTTTAATTAGATAGTTCAGGTCACTTAGATTTAAAGCAATTATTAATAGGTATGGAGTTACTATTGCCACTTTGGTATTTGTTTTCTGGCTGTTTTGTGGTTCCTTATTCCCTTTTTCATGTCTTACTTTTGTGGTTTGATGGTTTTATACAGTGGTATGCTTAGATTTCTTTTCTTTTTCTTTTGATGAACTACCATAGTTTTTGCTTTGAGGTTATCAAGAGGCTTACATAAAACATTTTATGGTTACAACAATCTGTTTTAAGCTTATATCTTTGAATGCATACAAAAGCTCTACATATTTTTAAACCCCTCACATTTTATGTTTTAAGGTCATAATTTGCATATTTTTATATTATGTACCCATTAAAATGTTATTGTTATAGTTACTTTGAATACTTTTGTCTTTTAACCTTTATACTCGAGCTGTAAGTGAGTTTTCCACTGTCACTACAACACTAGAGTATCCTGAACTTAACTATTGTGTGTACAGGGTCCGGCACAAATAACACCACTTTTTATTATAAAATATTTCGTTACAAAATCATGAGCATGTAATTCTGGTACAACAGTATCACACTGAAGCACACCATATAACATTTTAGGCTAACATGTTCAAATTAAGACTATAAATTATCACACCCATATTATTTCCCTCCCAACCACACTCAAGCAGGCCTTACTCCTGCCAGACTTTGTAGTCATTTACCAATCAGTTTAATCCTTGACATGTTTTCATGTGGCTAATTAGCATCCTTTTGTTTCAACTTGAAGAATGTTAACATTTCTTGCATGGTCAGTCTAGTGGTGATGAGCTTTCAGATTTCCTTTGGAAAACTCTCTCTCTTTTAGTTCTGAAAGACAATTTCTGGGTAAAATGTTCTTAGATGGCAGATTTTTTTTCTTTCAGTGCTTTTATTATATCATTCCCCTCTCTTTTGTCCTGCAGAGGTTCTGCTGGAGGATCGGGTAACTGTCTTACGGAAAGTCCATTTTTCCCTAACAAGTTGCCAGACGCTGGAGGGGGATGGGGGAGAAATGGAGATTTAATGGGCACAGAGTTCTGGTTTGCAACTAAAAGATTTATGTGGCTGGATGATGTTGACAGTAGCACAATGGTGTGACTATACTTAATGGCACTGAACTGCACCCTTAAAGATGGTTGAGGTGGTAAATTTTATGTTATAGGTATTTCATCAAGTTTCTTAGAGTTACATTAAAGTAAGTTCAAGACACTCATTTTATGAAAAAAGTTTATAGGTAGATGTATTTCCCTTGTCACAGCACATATGAAGTGGGAATTGAGCAGTCTGTAATGAAGGGACTCTTTTCAGAGGGTTAAGGGAACGGCTGGATATTTTCCACTTACTTTTCCCAGTCGACTCTCCACTCAGTATCTGTCTGCTCTAAGCCCCAGGAGGTCGATCAGTATGAACCACATCTATGATCTCCTCTGGCTCTGGTTGGGTCTGGCCAATGGAAAATATCTGTTTGCGATCTTTGCACATTTTTCTATTACATTATTGGCCTTTGTCCTATTGATTTGTAAGTGCTCTTTGTAAAAATTAATAGCTCCCAAAACAAATTTCTGAGTTTGGAACTTCATATATGATAGGCCAAATTTACTATGGGAGAGAAATGGATAGATTTCCTACAAGAATAGTGCAATTGCTGCACAGCACACTAGGACCCCAAAATGAACCTCTCTACACCTTTCTGTACAGCCAGCCTGATCTACTTGGTAGCACCTGTACAGATCCATGGACATTCTGTGACACTTCCTACTCAAAGGCAACATGGAAAAGTGGAAAGAGTACTTATTTGTCTTTGGGGTTAAGAGACCATTACCCTAGATTACCCGGTTAGATTTGCCAACTAACCTGGTAATCAGGGGGAAATTATTGTATTCTCTAGTAAAGCAGCTAGCAATGCCTAATTTGTAGGTTATTTCTGAAGTTTTATATTACATGAGAAAGAATCTAGCAGATTTCCTAGCACCTACAAGGTACCCTGTTGGGGGAGCTTCACCCAGCAAAGCTCCCCCAGCTGTTGTAGATGAGAATAAGTTTACAAAGACATAAATCTGCTTGGGAAGGAAAGGTGGCCAGTCTCTCAGAGGACAAGAGCCTTGAGCCTGTCCCTCAATGGGCTTTTATTGGGTTTAGTTTGCATAGGAATACAGGGTGTATATATAAAGCTCATCAATCATTGTCAGGCAGTAATGATCAAACAACAGATAACATTCACAGAACTATGAGGGCTTTTTCTGAGTCAGGGTCAGATAGCCAAAGGGCCATAAAACTTTGGGAAACAAATTAATTTTATGCGTGGACCCTTATCATTTAAATTCTTAGGAAAGTGGGTTTCACAGGATTTTATGCCTTCTTTCTTAGGCCTAATTGCCCCCAGAAACTGCCTATTGCCGCACAGGGCCACACCTGCCTCTGACATTGTTTCAGGCTTAAGTCAGGTGGGGGATGTGGGCAGCCAAGAGATTAGGAGACTTTTTACAGATAGAATGAGGGAGGACTCAGGCTATGACAAAGCTGAAGGATGAGGGTCCATCACCCCTTTTTCTATAGTCCCCTAAGTCCTCCCTGATGACCCCATTCATGACTGTGCCTATCTTAGGTTGTCCCTCCTTTGCGGAATCTTACCAGTCACTGGCTAACCAGTCATCTGCTTGGGGACAAACAGGGTGAAGTAAAGGGGGCAGAGGCTGTGCCCCAGCCAGGAGGATAAATTTTGTCTCATTAGTGGCTTATGGTTCCAATGTCTTTTTACTCAGCCTTAGCCATGGGCGGTTACAGCTTCTGAAACCAGGCAGTGTGGCTCCTAACAGTGCCCAGTAGATGCTAACAGTGGAAGAGGAAGGGTGAAGATAATTATCTAAAGCATACTCATCTCTTGAAAAATAAAAAAAAATATGTGACTTCCCCAAAAGGTTTCCCTTAGAATTTCTGCTTGACTTACATGCAAGGGAAATAGTTCAAAGCTAGCTCTTGATTTGTTTAGACATAAACTTATCAAATGCTGTTCTTAGTAATGCAATACCAATTTTATTCTTCTGTTAGCATTTCTCAGTTTCTGCAAACATTTTCTAGCCCAGTGTCTTATTTGAATCTTGTATCTTCCCTCTCCGCTCTGTCTCAATAGCCATTGTACTCGTTCAGGATCTCCTCTCCTTCAATTCAACTGTAATAGTAGCCCCCTCTTCCTGTCTTCTTATCTCCAGCCCAGCTCATCTTAATTCATAATTCATCCACAGCCGTATCTGCTAAAACTCTGCAGGAGAATATGGCTTTTGCCTCACTTCTGCCTTGCAAATCTCACATAAAGGCATCTCATCGACGTAAAACTCTGGAGCCAAGGAAGTTTGGGAAATGTGAATCTCAGGCTTCCAGCCCCAATGATGAAGTAGAAGGCAAAGGAGCAGGCAGGAAAGAATGCTGCCACACAAACCAAAGTCCCGCATCACTTAGAATCTCTTCCTGTTGTTCGGACCCAACGTCCTCTTAGCCTCTCTACTTAGCCCCTCCTACTGACTCTCCGTGCCCGAATCTCACTAAATATCTGGCTTTTCCTCGGACGCATTTTGGCTCGTGCTCTTCTCCGCCCTCAGTGGGACCTTTCTTTCTGCAGCTGGCCTCACCCTCTCCCTTTCGGCACTTGTAAATGGGTCACCCTCCTGTGGAAGCTGCTCTGACCACCCTGTCTTGCCCATAATTTCCCATCACCATACACTCACGTCACGTTTTATACTGATCTGTTTACTTGTCTGTTCCTCCCTAGAGCCTGGAACTTCCAGAAGTTAAGAGTTGTATTTCAGTATGCACCTGCAACACGGTGCCTTTACGTGGTCATCCACAGAAAAGAGCACTCGGCGTGTCTTTCTTGGGCACGTACCAGGAGTCAGGCACTGTGACAGTCTTGTTCAGACCTGGAGAAGATGAGAACCCACCGTGGTATAAAGTTCTCATGTGTTTAAAAAAATGGTCGTGATTTCTGCCACACCTTATCTCTCCTTTTCCAATTAAAGAGTGAAACAGTCATCCCTGGAGCCAGGTCTCTAACCCAACCTTGCTTCAGCACAATCCTCCCCACTTCCACAACCAAAAACAGGACAGTTATCAGAGCCCTCAGACTTTTCTTCTGTTTTCTTATACAGAGAAATGCATCCGCAAATTGCTTCCGACCCCAGCCATGAGCAAGGCCAGTGAACACTGGACACAGCTCCCCGAGCATGGCCAGCCCCTCGGGACACCCGTGCTGGCCTGGGGGCCTGGGTTTTCTGGCCCTGTCCAGTGTAATCAGGGCCACCGGGATGAATGAAGCCTGCAGTCCGTCAAACGTGCAGACAGATGTGGTTGGCGGCGAGTGGGCCCATGGCTTAGAAACTGCCGGAGTCTCATTATGGAGACACATGATCCCTGTGAGTTTTGCTCAGGAGAAAGCCAGACCCTCCTTTTCTTTCTTTCTTTTCTTTTTTTTTTTTTCCTTCTTATGCCTCAAATTGGTCTGCAGCCCTGGGATTTCTCATTAGGAGAGAAATGAGAAAGTGCATAAAATCTGATCTTTTTAGATACAGAATTTTGTGTTTTACTTGGTGTTTAAAACTCCAAGGCTTTGGTCTCAGTGCGTTAGGCTGGGAGCAGGAGATGTTTATTCAGGTCCTCTCTACATACGCCTGTTTTAGCTCATTTTTCTGCTCTATAAAGGAAAAGGGCGGTTCTTGACCTTTTCTCTTGTCACAGGTTCATTTGGAAACTTGACAAAAGCTTTGGACCCCCAGGAAGTAAATAAGTGTAACTCATGTCTTGGCCACGTTGA
This sequence comes from Anoura caudifer, assembly GCA_004027475.1. NCBI lineage: Eukaryota > Metazoa > Chordata > Mammalia > Chiroptera > Phyllostomidae > Anoura > Anoura caudifer. The sequence goes on from PVKU01008403.1 coordinate 46,948, forward strand.
AACTTTTAGTTTTTGTTTCTCACTGTCCCTTTACAATGAAATCACCGGGCTTATCCCTCCCCCTCCCCCACCCACCTGCCCCTGCCCCAACCTAGATGTAAATTTCAACAGATTCCTGGCTTTTCTGTCTACTCTTAAGTAATAGTCTTCCCATGAACAATTTAGGTCAAAACACAGGTTTAATTCAAAAGTCAGAATATCCAGAATATTAAGTCAAACTGCAAACTTCATTGGCAGCATTTTCCCCCCTCCTTAGCTTTGGGCTGCCCAGGATGGCAGTCTGTGACTCGAGAACCAGCACTCAGGGACAAGACGGTGAAGGGCTGGCAAAGCTCTTACCGGAACTGGCCTCACTTTGATTGTGGCAGATGTTTTGAGTGGGTTCCTTTCCTCCTGGGCTCTTCCATGGGGCCATGCAGCAGTTACCTGCCGGGCACCATCTGAGACTGTAATTCCTGTTATGCAGGCCAGGAACATGTCAGCTGCTGCCCCCGAGCCTCTCCTGCAGCCTGAGCTTCAGATTCTTGCTCTGGGTTTCTAGACTGGTAGCAGCAGCTCTCTTGGGCAGGTTTCAAGACACCTCCAGGTAGCGTTTCTCTTCCTCTTCTTGCCCCAGGAAATACTCCTGTACCGTCCAGGCCCAGCAAAGCCTGAGGTGCAGACTGGTCTCAACGCCGCCCCTTGATCCTGCGGCCCCAGGCAGCTTCAGCTTTCTGAGGTATGGGAGACAAAGAATAATGCAAGACTCAAACTCAAGGAAGGCTTCCTAGACTCTTTTCAGTGGTGCCACGGAAGCCTCCTTGGCATCAGGCTGGTAGTGAAACAATGGCCATCCCCCATGACCGCCACGCCCCTCCTGGCTGGAGGTAGATTCTCCTAGACAGGGATAGTTTCCCTCACAAGTCCCTCATTTTCCTACATCGTTAGCCCTTCTTATGCCCTCGATCTGCCTGAGGGTCCTGGAATGGCTTCTCTGGATTTCCTTCAGCATCTGTTCTTTGAGAATATGGAGTTACAAAGGGTGTGAGAGAGACCATCACATTCACGATTTAATTAAAAGGGAAGCAGGAAAATCCCAGCATCCTAAACAACATATACAAACCTTTTTGCATATGGTTTCAAAGGCTTCGAGCCAATAAGTGGAAGCCAGGGCAAGGGTGCTTGGGTTAGAGCCCTTGATCCAGTTTTTATTAAATTTTCGTTATAGCCTGGGCGTAAACTAAAATAATAGGTACATAGGAATAAGTATGCACGGCCTTTACCTTTTAAAATATGTGAGCTAGTTCTTGCGGTGCTCTGTGGCAAACGCTTTAATGGAGCAAGGAGATATGTGTGGGGGAAACCTCTGAAGGGCTGCAGTCAGGGCCTTAGAAGAAATAACATTTAAAAGGAGACCCAAGGCGGACAAAGGGGGAGCGGAGCAGAGGAAGGTGGGAGCACCCTAGGCGAAGGCATGGAATCATGGCAGCGCGCGGAAAGGAGGGTTCATGGAGCCGCTGGGCACACGACGAGAAGAGGGACGTTAGGCGGGGACCTGGGGTCTGTGCTGCCTTGCTCAGCATTCCTCCCAATCCCTGCCTTGCTTATTCAGGCAAACCCCGGATCAGTGACATAGACAGGAAGTAAGCCTGGCGCATCTTGAGCAGTTCTGCATGAGATGACGATAGCGTGGATGAACGTGCTGGCGAGGGCAGTGAAGGAAAATGCGGTGTTTGTGAACCTTGAATGTAGTTTGGGGTAAGGGAGAGGGAAAGTCAAGTGCGTCTTCAAGGCCTTGGGATCAGGAAAGGCGGTGGTGATTTTCAGAGAAAGAGAGCACAGGAAGAGGAGCCAGTTAAGGGATACATGATAAACGCTAGGGAGAAAGACAGTCATTGGAGAGCACATCGAGCTTGAGGCGCACGTGCCTGCAGGGGGGACACTTGGATGTGCGGGGTCCCGTCACTGCCCAGCTGCCCCTTCTGCTCTCAGCTCGCTTTCCCGCAGGGCCCAGAATCACGGAGGCAGGCGCGGTTGACATGCGTTTTAAGGTCAGAGCGAGACATTTATAAATCGGGGTAGGACAAGCCTTTATTCTGCCACTTTGCCGTCCTTCTCAGAAGACACGGGGCTGCAATTCACAAGCAACTGGAAAAATGCTCCAGAGGTCAGTTCTTTCCGATGACAGGTTGCGATTCCTGAGTTCAGTCCAGGTTGGATCAGGCAGCTCCACTTACCAGTCAGTAGGGCCTTGGGCCGAATGATCGGGTCCAAGTCCGATTCTTGGGGCGAGGTGAATGGCGCTGGCAGGCCAGTCACAGAAACCCCAGGACTTACAGCGTACCAGGCAATGAGGTATATCTGTCCGTGTGGCAGCCGTGTAGCTGAAGGGGACCTGCATGGCATGGAGGAGAAGAGAAGCTAAGGGCATGGTTAAAGGAGCCATATCCAACTGCCTTCAGAAGACAGGAACAGGAATTAAATTAAGAGGGCAGGGGCGGGAAAAGGCTTTCCTCGTGCACCCACCTAAGGCGGGCCTCATCATCCAGTTTTGCTCCAGCCCTTGTTTGTGCCCCTTGTGGCACCCACCATAAGGGTTTTCATTTCCACACCTGTTGATTTGCGACTTCCCCGCTAAGCCTGAGGACAGCAACTTCATTTTTCCTACCCCTCTGTCTCCATGCCTGGAACATGGTGGACCCACAGTAGGGCGCTCACACAGGCTGAGCCAATGGGATAGAATAAAAGGCGGGTGCAGACAAACGGTTGTGGAGTGAGGTCATCAGCGAGGCGGAGCAGGTGGCCACCTCTTCTTGGGGGCTCATTGCACGGAGGCGGGCTGACACGCCAGCACGAGGGCCCAGGCCAGGCCGGTCACTGCACGGTTTCCACGCCACTCGAGTTTCTTCAGAGGATGTCTTTGTATTTGGTTTCTATGTGCTACCTCCACTCCTGCCTGGCTATGCAGCATGTGGATCATTTCTAAGGTGCCAGTGTTTCCATCATCTCTTTGTGCAACTGCTTCCAAGGTTAGGGACGCCCATCTCTGGAGTGAGCCCTTGGTTCCAGACATCGCTTTGACCGCTATGTTTTGCTGCAGCATTGGGAATATCTGATGACTATCTATTTTTACTACATGTAGCACACAGCACTTTGCTGAAAAAACCCTGTGTATGCCTGTTTTTGTGTACACAGAAATGAGGAAAAGGTAAACACATGTAGCCGAGTCTTTAAACAAAGTCCAGCTATACCCCTTGATTATTATTCACTTATTGGGACTGTGAGAAGTGATAAAGTACTTGGCTTTTTTCAGTCTTTGAGAGAGGCCGTCACCCAGTCACTCCGCGGTGAAAACCAAGCAGTGCAGTGACTTCAAGAGATAGAGATCATGCCAAGGATCAAGGCCAGGAAAGAGGTGAACGAACCTCAGATGTTATCTGGGAGGCAAAGGGAATAACTAGGGAGGAGAAATCAAGGCCTATCGCTAACCGTCAGTGGTTGTAGGTCACACCCTAGTCAGGAGGCATTAGGTCATAGTTGAAGGATGGAACTCAAGGTAGTTACTGAGGTCTTGACTGATATTTGCCACTTTGGAATTCTGTGACCCTAAGAGTTATACCAGGGGCTAAAGTCAACTTAGGAATATTAACTGTGGGGCACTTTAGAACAGTGGCCAAGAATAAGACTTGGGTATCTGACAAACATCTCCCCCAAGTTCCAGAATCACCTGTACAACCCCCTGAATGACTATTTTTTCGTAGTTGTCGCCAACTTGACTTGGTCAAAGCCATGGTCATAGGCATGGCTGAGAGAAGGATGCTGGTGTATCGGTGGTGGGTCTGAGCTAACTGGTCATCAGCTTGCTTGGACCTTCTGGTTCCGGCTGTGTTTGGTCTTCAACGTACCATTTCCATCTTTTGATGGGATGTCGCTGGGCCCATTGGACCTCATGACCTGGTGGGTCTAACAGGATTCTAACAGGAGTCAGCTCCTAACAGGCATGTGCGGTGAACGTGGTCGCTTGGTGTTACCGGTCCATCTCCGCAAGGGCTCTGGAGCACAAGTGGTGTTTTTAAAAACAATGACAAGGAAGCACAATTTCAGAATGAGCTTATTTTCCAGAAATTGTGTATTGAGAATGGCTCTGATCAGCAACAGAGGGACAAGGAATATTATACCATATTTGCCATTTGGGGGAAGGGCGGGAAGGAGTTTGAAATACTTTGAGTAAAAAACGCAGAAATGCCCAATGCCATCTCACTTCTACTTTCTCTATCAAAGAGAACAATTTTCAAAGTATTGGTGATGGCATAAACGCAACATTAAGTGAAAATGCACTAAGATAAACTAAATTATAAGCTATAATAAATTGAATTATTGTAATTTTTTCAGGCTCAAAGGAGCATACCTTAAGGTAATTAGAAAATAAGACCTGTAGATTTGATATGGAAATACTTTCAGTAATTATAGAGAAATAGAAAATAATAGGTTACATGCGTCGAAAATATGCCTTTACATTTGAGAAAGGAGAAGAAAGGTAGCGTTTTGGAAACTTTAGACCAACGGGCTTCATGTCAACCTCCAAGAAATTCTAGAAGGGATTACTAAGCAGGTTACTGAGAAGTAACAGAGAAGAAAGCAGTGACTATGAGGGACTCTGTTTGATAACTTATGATATAAATTCTTTTTAAAGTAAAGGCTCTGAATTGGTAAAACAAACAAACAAAACAGATGTATAATTGTCCATGGAAGAGGGCATGGCCACCCTTGCTGAACTCCCCACCCCCCAGAGACCTGTGTCGCCATTGTTCCCCTGGGACTTGCCGCAAAGTCAGCACGTGTCCCTTTCTGGTCCTGACACTTCCCACCCCACAGGGTCTGCCAGGTGGGACGGCCCAAGTGGTGGGACTGCTAGGAACACACATCTGGCCCTTTAGAAGCACACGGCGCCTCCCTGGGGGAGCCGTTTGGAGCTGAGAAGGTCAGCAGAGGTGACTTGGATACACGCGTGAAATGAAGACGAGGAGAAGGGGAATTCTGTTCTTGTCCGGTCCTATAAAGAAAGCCCCTGGGCAAAGTGCTGTGTGAGCCAGCTTCTCTCCCAGAAAGTCCGAGCTGACTGCGTTCTGCCTAAAGGGGTTGGGGTGTGGGGTCCAGTGCGGTTTGTAGGGGGTTGTGCGTTTGCCTCCCTGGGCTGCATGTAGCTGAGCCACGGGAAATCACCAACATCCTATTCTCTGCTGACAATCTTCACTCGGATTCACCTTACCGAATTTCCTCTATGTTACAGGTTGTTACATACTAGCAGCGTCATCACGGGGAGACAATGAAACAGCAAGGACAAAATGAAAGGGGTTACTTTTCGTTGGCTGTTGTTTTTATGTCAGGAAATATGCTGGGCACTTTTTCCTTTAAACAAACCTTCAATCCTTGTTATTAAGCTCTGTTAAGTTCGTTTTACATAAAAGGTAACTCAGAGGTTTAAGTGATTTGCTTAAAGTCACACACAGAAAAATGATGTATGGGTAGGATTTTTACCCAGTTCCCCTAGAAAAGAAGTCTGAGTCTAAGGTTTTTGTGTTAACACTTTGCTGGGGGGCAAAAATCCCAGGGAGGCAGGAATAAGGAGTGAGGCAGGGAAGGAAGGAAATAAATGTGACCGTGTGTTCTGAGTTGCCACGGCGTGGCAGTGAAGGGACTCCCTGGTCTCCTGGCATCTTCAGGAGCAGCCGCATGAAGCTGCTGCGTCCCCGACCGTCTGAAGTAAGTGATCGGCCGTCGGCTCCCACCCGCCACCAGTCGGGGAGGGCCCGGTGGAGGGTGAGCTCTCCGGCCCTCCTAGGCCGTGCAGCTGAAGATGTTAGGAAGTCAGTCCTGTAGCGGCTCAGCAGTGACACAGAAGCCCCAGCGCAGAAGGCAGCAAACCAGCGCGTGGGCTTGAGGCAGGACTGGCAGGGCGAGCCCTCAAGGGAGCCGAGGGGTTGGGAAGAATCGCCTCTGCTTCTGGTGGTCTCTGCAGGTGCCCGTTTGTAGCTGCAGCAGGAGGCTGCAGGTACCCCGAGTCCAAGACAATGGGGACCCAGCAAGCCTTCTCCAGGCCTGCGCTGCTCAGAACGCAAGGTGACGGGGCAGATCCTCCTTAGGTCATTAATCCGAATCCCCGGCAGTTAGGGCACGTGGATCCATTTTCCCTTTCACCGTCGCACGCTTCCTCGCATGTTTCAGCTAAAATCAACATTGAGCAGAAGGCCTGATTGGAGCACTACACATCAATATCTTTTAGGCTCTGAAGGTGAGGTGCCACTTTGTAAGACCTGACGTTTCCCTTTAGGTGATTTCAAAATTATAAAAGTTGATGATTATTAATGTTGTAGAGACACTGAGGAAAGGTTGGAAAAATATCTAAAAGTGCAAGGGAAAAAAATAAAAATCCCTCTTGTCAGCAATGTCTACAAGTAGCCATTGGTAGGACCGTGTGTGTGTTAACACAAGAGAAATAAGGGCGGCCATTGTACAAACGTCAGGTAAAAAGTGAACAAAAACTGCGTATAAACAGTTTGTTGGCTGTGCGCCCTTTTTAGGAAAGAGGCCTGTGATAGAGCGCACCTAACACAAAGCAGGGCATTTCAGCTGCCGTTAAGAGTGCGCCTCGGCGGCATCCGGGCCCCTCCCACTCGCTCCCGTCATCGCTGTTGCAGGACACAACGGGCTGTGTCTCTTCGGACCCCGCGCCTGTGACAGTTGCAAACGCCAACTCCAGCAGCCACGGCCTGATGACAGCGACACGATGAAGGCCCAGGAGATGTAGCATGGGCGTCTGCCGAGGCGCACGGTGAGGTCCATGGGATGCGGAGGGACACCGGAGCACCTGCTATAACCCTGCGGGGGTCCCGAAGAGCAAGGAAACAATCTACCTCGCTTTAAGTCACAGCCTAAAAGTCTGCAAGACTCCAGTTTAGTGCCCGCCGTGGACGGTGGGCCTTCTGGGTTGGTATCATCTGCCTGTGCTGAAAGACACAGCATCCATCTAGGAGAGACATTGGTTTCCATCTGAAAGGGGCCTGGGTCTTTCGGGTATGAGGGTGGTCTGGATCGCTGTTTTACATAAGGACCCTGGGCCTGCAAAAGTGCAGGCTGAGCATGGGAGGGACGCAGAAGGGGTGATGGAGGAGAGAGATGTTGGTTCAGTTACAACCTGGGGACCACCGGCAATAATGGACACTGGGGTTTTTTCCACCAACCCTCCTCAGTGTTGAGGAGACCGCACTGAGCAAGGCTCATGGGAGGACACTGCACTGAGCCATCTTGAGATGGAGCGGTCACAGTGATGGGTGTGACCGGGTAAGTGATGTCGGATGCCCCGCATGCTCTGAAGTGTGTGTCTTTCAGCTCTCCCTGCGCTCCACCCATCGTGGCAGCATCGGCTTCGCACACGTGGAAGTTTACAGTACCCTCTGCTTTTCTTCCTGCCCCAGGTCTTCCCTGACACCTCGGATTGCTAGGTCCGCGGGAACTCTCTCATTACTGATGTTTGTGCTGCTCTGGATGTACCGAGGGAGGCGATACCGCCTCAGCCAATGGGGGATGAGTCAGTGGACACACCTTCCTCAGTAGATGTTTCTCTTTTTTTTAACTATTTATTTTTTTTCTTTAGAGGGGAAGGGAAGGAGAGAAATACCAATGTGTGGTTGCCCCTCGTGCATCCCCTGCCGGAACTGGCCTGCAACCCAGGCATGTGCCCCGACTGGGAATCAAACCGTGGTCTCTTGGTTCCCAGGCCCGCGCTCAATCCACTGAGCTACACCAGCCAGGGCTCAGTAGATGTTTGAGGTGCATTCTACGCAGCTCCTCGGGGGGTCAGAGAGGGACCGAGCCCCACAATGCGCCCTTGCATAGGCTTTCCATTTTTTCTGCGTTTCTTTCCACCCCATCATTTCTCTTTCCTGAGATAACTTCCCCCAAATAAATTGCACGCTAGCAAGCTCTTGTCTCAGGCAGTGCTTTTTAGGAGAACCCAGGATAAGATTAGTAGTGTGTATCCAATTCAGCACAACTATCATCAGCCTGTCTCCCTTGCATTATAAAATATATAAACATTTTTAATGGTTGTAACATAAGGCAGACTCTAGAGCCACGCTACCTGTCCAGTGACTGCCTGTTCAATAACCTCGGGCAAGTTATTTCACTTTTTGGTGTCAGTTTGCCTAGACATAAAATGGTGACAATAGTGATAATGCCCTCTTAGGGTGTTTGAGACAATTAACATGTAAATTCAGATTAAGTGCTTTGAACTCTGCCTGGCACTGAGTAGCTAACGTTGCGCTTCCTAGTACTTTTAGTAGAACGAGATACTGACTAATTACAATTTCCCCGCTGTTTCCACAATTTTTCCACAGTTAAATACTGCGCCGAGTGAACCGTGGAGGCCTGCACAGGGTCTGCCGCAGCCGTGCTCACCGTGGGCGCTCTTTGAGTGAGCCGTTTCTGCGTTTCGGATTACGTCCCACGGGTGGATTTCTGAAAGCAGGAATTCTGGGTCCAAGTAGGCCACACCCTCTGCTAGGGAAGCTCTTTGCACACTCCATTGCAATACTCGGCATTACCTGCAGCCTCCAACATGGAAGTCCTTGGGGGTGGGAGCTCGGGCTTTTTGCTGCGTATTGTATCTTCAGCACTTGAAAAACTACTTAAGGCTCTGTTCTGTGCCAGCTCTAGAGTTAAATAAACGCATCTATGGTATTGATATATGTATTTCTGAAGTGTTTTCCAGAATAGGTGACATATTCCTCACATACTTGGTAGTGAGTTGGAAGAGTCTAAATGTCTAAAATTGATCAGGATGCTCACAAAACAGACAACTCGCACAAGACAGACGTACGATCGGAGTTTGCAGGGACCGATGTGCACAATGCATCGCTGTAATATAAACTCACTCACCTACTCCCATTAAAAGGTAAACATGTTTCATATTCCAACTGTGTCAATAACCAAGGGGCAGAAACGGATCCCATAAGAAAACAAACATTGGGCTTCCCTAATTAAAAGTCAATATTAGATGAGGACCCCAAATAGGCCGGGCAATTACCTGCCTCGTCTTAGCTTAGGCCTGGATGATCCCTCCCTCGCACGGTGGGAGGAGCAGCTGCTTTGCCAAGGCTCACCTGGTTAGGATTTTTCATGGAGCGTGACTTTGAGAAAAAAATCCCAGTCAAGCAAAACTGTGCAAATTAATTTGGGTTTACGTTACCAAGAATGTATGCCAACTGGGTGTCTGCAAAGGGGTCTGAAGGAAAATTGAAACATAAAATGCCATGTAAACAGAAAAAGAACCGACTGTTTTGGAAGCAATAAAATTAGTACCTTCTGGGAAATTAAATGCAGTTACCAAAGGATACCAAGTGTAAACAGAATTGATGGAAACAGACACAATATACACAACAATTAATTTGGATATTGTTGGATTTTCAAACATCTTGCACTGTTACTGTGCGTCTTCCTGTCTGAGGCTGGGATGTGCAACCCAGGGCGTGGGGATGCAGACACACGCCCTTCCCCCAGGGTTGTAGAGTCGCAACACAATGCACATCGTAACAAAGCGCAATGGGAAAGCAGGTGCTGGAGCAATTAGTTCTGCTTGTCATCGGTGGGTTACGGAGACTTCTTATTAGATTATGTCTATTTCCAGATACAAGCAAGACACAACGTGAGTCATCCTGCTCTTTGAGATGAAAAGCCTTCCACTTGAACTCCCATCTCACCAGATGAGAGACTCCCTGCCCTTCTCACGTCCTTAGGACTCCCAGGCCGAGTGTGCAGGGGAGGTTTCTATTTCTCCCGGTTATAATGGCTGTGGCTACGCGCTTCTTGTTCTGAAGAAGTAGACCACTTTATCAGTCCCCTGGCTGTCCACACGTGCAGTCCCTTTTCCACATGACAGCAGCCTACCCTGAAAGGCACTCTGTTCTTTGCGCTCCCAAACACCACGGATACCAACCGCGTAGCGCCAGAACTTTACTGAGTGGTTGGACGATGCAGGGGGTCTCACATAATAGCATCTATCACAACCTCAACTCGAGTGTTTCTTCTTCTTCTTCTTAAGTCATTTATCCACATGGCCACTGGGACTTTCTGATTGTCTAATTCATTTTGTTCTTGCTCCCTTTCCCTTCAACTCTGGTTCTTAATACCATTCACTCCATACTCTCAATTCTTGTAGCTAAATGATTTTGTGTTAAAAATTTTTATAGGAAAAAAATTTTTTTATAGGTTTCTTTTTCAGGTCTGTCATGCTAATTTCTTAAAATAATGGGGGGGTTGCATTATTAGGTACTTCAGGGGATAATAGTATAACAAGAAAAAAACCAGGAACACTGGGATGAGAAAGAACTCTTCAAACTGTATGCGTTTCTATTTGAGTTAACTTTGGGCAAATCAGCAATACCCAGCCCTCCGTGCCCTCAAATTGAAAATGGGGACACTACCAGCTACCATATTCTGCCATGTATAATGCACACCCATGTTTTTGGCCCAAACTTTCAGGACAAAAAAAAAAATCTTTCATTTTAATCCTTTAATTTGGTTTTTATTTATTTATACTTAGATATATTGCTTTTTGTATTATAAAAGGAATGTTAGCATTTATTTTTGAAAATATTATGGTACAAGAAATTTTGTGTAACAAATAATTACAAAATACAAGAAGAGATACAAGCTATTTCAGGCACTACCCATGTATAACGCGCACCTTCAAAAATCTGGGCAGATAAGTGTGCGTTCGTTACACACGGCCAAATACGGTGTGTCAAAGGTTCTCGGAGGACTTGGTGAAACAGGCTGCAGGGGACTTCCAACGGCAAATGGAGGTAAAACACGGAGAGCTGAGGGGGAGACCAAGACAGGCAGGCAGGCTGCAGCCGGAGGAGCTGCGGACAAATGGGCATTTGTATTTTTTTGTTTTTGTTTTTCGGCATACTCATGCATTTTCAAGTCAAGTTAGCTGTGGACATTTTTTTAGAATCAAAATGTTTCCCATGAAAATCGGTTGCTCTGCATTTTAAAAAGTCAGAAGGGCTAAAACGTGGGCCCTCCCTCTGCCTGGCAGCCCCTGCCTGGGTCGGCCTCAGCCCTTCCCGCGGGCGGCTGGCTCCCATCAGCCTTCGTGTCTGCAGCCCCTGTCCGACCGGCGAGTCCCGGGACCGCACCGCGGAAGGCAGACACGGGACATCTAGTCGGACGAGGATGTGGACCGTCATGATCCGTCGGGACGAAAGCATTGAAAGTGGGATTCCTCTGGTCCGTCTGACACACACGGTTTCTGGAAAAAGGGAGTGGTGGGCGTTAAAGGATGAGAAGCGTTAGGGGTGGGTGACGCTCAGCGGTACTGCCACCGTCACTCAGGCCGTTCAGTGCAGCTTGCACGACAACAAGAGCTTTAGCGTTTTCAGTTTCGAGGGGTCTAAGTTCCTTTTTGCCCTGTTTCCTCTGATCCTACCCAAACACAACTTTAACAGCTAGAGAATGCAGGTAGGCAGGGGCCTCTCTGTCTGCTGATTCCTTCCATATGTGGGTTATTTCATTTTCCAAGGGGCTCTGGTTTGGGGAAAACTACTTGTCCGGTGTAATCACCTAGGAGCTAGTATAAACTCAAGCTTTATTGCAATTTATTAGTCACTGACATACCAGAAAGGAAAAAAGGGTTTAAAGAAACTAGGAATTTTTTCTAAGGTATATCTGAGCATGTTTGGGGGTTAAAAAGTAAGAAAAAATAGTGGATCCATTCCATCGGCATCCATGCAACATCCCGCACAGAAATTTCAATACTGATATGGCTGCAAGCCCACAGTTTCCAAACGGCTGGCGAATGGATTTCAGCAGCTCTTCCCCGACCCCCGGGAGTACTGGTGTTTGAAACTCTCTCCTGAGAAATCAAAGGCTTGGGCCTGTCATAGTCTTCCTCTGTAAATTTCAGATTGCCCAAAATACCTTTTAAGGGGAAAGTTGGTACAGGGCAGATGAATAACTTTCCTATAATCTGAAGAGCTATCATTCTAGTGCTGAGTAGCTCCTTTAATAAAATCACCAACTCCCTCTTTTCAAAGGCTAGGGAAATTTAGGCCCAAACAAGAAATTCCTCCAGCAAGCCACCCGGCGGCGCTTACTCAGTGTGGCACTGTGACAGAGTGGGGGGGAGAACCCTTGCCCTCACAGAGGCTAAAGATTGACAGGTGAGACAGAAACCTAACAAACAAATATAAAACGACACATGATGTAAGTGCAGGGAAGTGTATGCATAGACATGCTTAACCTGGGCTGGTAGGTTCTTGGAGGAAGTGAGACTGATTAAGGATCTGAAGGCCAAGTGGGTGTTAACTAGGCAGACCAAGTCAGGTCGTGGCGTGGGAGATGCCCTGCCCAGAGCATGCACATTCAGGAGATTCGAGTGACCAGCAGTGGAAGCAGGAGAGAGCTCCATGCAGTGTTCTCTGCTCGCCTCCCAAGATCCCCCTTCAGCAAGTTTTAGAACGCTCGCACGCCTGCTTCTAATTATCCCGAAACATTTCTGTGCGGCGCGCTCTCCTAGGCATTGAGCAAATGCTTATTTTTCTTCCGAAGTCCAGGGCCTGTTACAGAATCTATGATTGCTGAGATTGCTGCTTTGTCCCCCCTTGTTTGCTTACTTTCTGCTGGAAGTGCTAATTGACTAAAAATCTTTGCAAAGATTTTCTGTCAAATCTTCTAAACCTGCAGAGAGCAAGAAGGAGGAACCCCCTGACTAATTGGACTTTAAGTCAGAAATTTTTTCCTTCTAAATTGGTTGTCAGAGGAAGTCAGTGACCAATGAAATGATGTGCAGATTGCTCCCACATTTAGGCTCCTCCTGCTTGTGTTGCTCCATGGGATTTGAGGAACTGGAAAATATTAACCACCAGACCTGTGATGAGAGGCACCTGGACACTTGGCTCCACGTTGCAGTAATGATCATTGGATGGTTCATTAGTGAGAACGTTAACAAGATTAAGCAAATGTTTCTGCTGAATCAGCTCCAGTCAAAAGTACTTAGCTTTTGGCCAAAACCATCCCAAGACACATGGAGCAAAGGGGAGTTATGATGTACTTCAATAATATCACCACAGTCACATTCACAAAGTCATCCTAACCTTGTTAAAGAATTAGGTCCACGAAAAAGAAACAGATCCATACGGTGTGTTGTCCTTTTAAAGATAATGCTAAAAATAGCCTTAGCTATGATGTCAGAAGATATTGACATAAAGAATGGCCATAAACATGTACATATATGCATATCTGATCATGCGTTACTTTTCCTGAGATGGTCAGGACCAGTTAAAATCACCTCAAAGAAAGCATGGTTATGCGTCCAAACTCCTGGGATATGATTTAAATGAACGCAGTATAACCCAAAGAAAGTTGAGATGCCCGGTGGTCAGGTCTTAAACGATGTCACACTAAAAACTAATGAATTATTTTTCTCATTTTAAAAAGCACCTCAAAGATGCAAAGGGAGGGATTCCGTGTATGACATCTTGTCGCCCTGCCTCGGTTGTCTCCTGTTTCTCTGATATACAAATGCAGTGGCCTGGCCCAGTCCTTTCCAAACTGTCCGAATTTCCTCCAAACCTAGAGGTCAGTGGCTCGCAGTTTTGTAAATTACTCTGTAAATATATTTAATTTCTCTTCTGCCACAAAACACCTGTCCTCGTCAATGTAAATTACCGCGTAGGTCATGCAGCATCTCAATGCTCTCCCTCCCTCCGCAGGAGGGATGTCCAGGAACCAAGCTGGTGAAGGCAATTGTCCTGGAAAATGTGTCTATGTGAGGGACGCAGAGGGGGTGGCTTCATGGGGGGAATATTTAACCTGCAAACATTCCCAGCCCCTTGGCTTTGAAAAGTCCGTCCCCTTCAGTATGCTGTAAATGCCCTCTGGGAAAAGAATTAGCTGACTGTACAAAGAAGGTGCGGCAAAAGGAGGTTTACAGCTGCTCGTATGGAAAATCAAAATAATAAGAATACAAGAGCAAACTCTGGTGCACTTGCCGTGGTAAACCTCCTTTTGCCGCACCTTGTATACGGGTCCCTGAGCACTTTTGATTAAACATTATACTAGGACTTGGGTATGCAAATCAGCCTGCTGAAGACAGGTGTTGCACTTATGTGGTCAGAGGAGTCTTTCGGTGGTCACTACCTCAAGCAATAACCGCTGAGCACCTACCTTGCGGGTCCTAGATATTCTGAGATCGCGTAACTCCTGCCCTGAGGACCTTTCATCTCATTGGGGCCCATTAAGTCATCACCTTCCTTGGGGCAATGAATTTTGAGGGCCCCTGTTCAACCCTCAAGCAGCAAAGCTAACTCTCCAAAGTAGGAGGAACAGGGTCCACTGGCAAGTGTTGCTCTGTCACCTAATACAGGAGGCATCGATCTCTGTGTAACCACAGGCAACGCCTCCCTGGGGACCACCCTCGGCTGGCGCTCTGAGCCACCTGATCATCCCCGCCTCAGAATGCCTTTGGTCCTTATTCCGCGTGAACCAGCTGCCCTGCTTACACAAAACTGTGCTGGCTCCCTTACGTGGCTAACTGAGGTCCCAGGAGTTAACGGTACGGAAGACTGACTTCGGTTATATTCCTTTCATGCTTGCCCCCCACTCATTCTATAACTATTTCGTGAGCACGCGACCTATGAAAATCGCTGTGGTTGGTGCTAGCAAAACCAGAAAGACGTTGAGCTTCTTGTGACCAGGGATGGCCTGATTGGGTGAATGGCATGAGAGAGAAGGTGGAAGGTTTCTCACCTTATTAGATACTGAAAGCCAATAACTATAAAGTGCTAGAGGACAGGGAAGTCCAACGTTCTATAATTGTATAGAAGGGTGTTTGACTCACCAGGCTGGGAAGGGGAACGTTGTCGGAGAGGTCTTCATGGAAGAGACTCTAGAAATGAGTAATGAAGACTTTGTGGGAGATTCAAACTAAGAGCGGGCAGCATATACCTAGGAGTAAACAAGACCACGTTCTCCAGAAAGCAGAGCCCAAGGCAAAGATTACAGCTGATGATTTGTTGAAGGGGTGCAAGGCCAAGGCACCAGGAATGCTGGAAAGGGGAAGTGAGGCACAGAAGGACTGAAGCAGTGTGGAGTGACACCCTGTCACGCTGGCAACTGCTTTGTGATAAACTGTGAAGAAACAAGGCATGTTATTTGGCAGATATGTTTGCATGGCACATGGACTTCTCAGAGAGGCCACAGGGGAAAAAAATTTGCACCTGAGAATAGTTCATGGTGAAAAATATTTTATCTCCCCAGCTACCCCCTCTCATGCCCTGTTTCCTTTTGGTCAAAATTTGCCTTGGAGGACTTTTATTACCTGGTCCCTTTTTCAGCTGCTTGGGCCACCAGATGCCATGCCCTGAGGCAGGATGTTTTACCCTAGATTAGAAGTGGCAGGAGGAACCACGAACTCCAGGCAATCAACTGGTCAGCCTGGCTGTGCGGTAACTGCCCCGACATTCCCAGGGCAAGTGACTGGTTGGCCTCAGGTGGGTCCTTGGGTTGTTGGGCAAGCCTGGAAGAATGAGCTGCTGTGAGTCCAAAAAGTGGGTAGTACTAGGGGAGTCTGAGAAGGTTTATACAATCTCTGTCCGATACAACAAATCTGCTGTGCCGGGGCAGCTGAGACTGCTCGTAAGTCCTTCCAGTTATTCCTTCAAGGTCATTGGTGAACTGTTTTTAACTTCTATCACCTGTCTCAAACCTATTACACAAGTCTTCCATGGTTGGAGCAGCCCAGTTCCTTTGGCTGTAAGACCTATCGCATATGGCCTGGATGCTGGTCCACAAGCTGGGTTTGTGGTGGAATGAAGTGGCCATCGGCAGGCATGCTTACGGCAAGTCGCCCATTCATTCCCTGCAAGTTCACCATGACCTTCCCCATCAGTGCTCACACTTCATCCCCCTGTTCTCTATCCACTGAACACGCCCTCTTTCTCAAAGCCCATTTCACGAGACTGGAGCAGAGTGAATCCACATAAACATGGTACTTCAAGAGATGTAAATACTTTGACTAGCTTCAGAGTCATGGCCGAAAAGGGGCCTGTGACTTTGGTGAAAGGGACCCACATCAACCTCCTGCGTGAATGGTCGATATACACGAGGACCGAGTCCCTGGGAGTTAACAGCTAGCCTGAGTGAGCAGCCGGAGGTGAAGAGGCCTCTAGAGTCCGACCCAGGTGCAGTATCAGCTGTGTGTCTAACTTAACTGTCGATAACTTACTTACCTCTCAGGACCTCAGTTTCATTATCTGGCAAATGAAGTGTCAGATTTTTCTACAGCCACAAAAGGAGGGCCAGAGAATGAGATGATCTCTCTTGGTTGGACTGAGGTGCCTTGTCTTAAACCATAGGCTGGGTTCCCTAGAAGCACAGTCAGAGAGGATTCTCATGAAAGTGACTTAGTGAGGGAAGAAGGCGCAAAGGAGAAATCTGTACGGGAAGTGAGGGTGGCAGAATAGAAGAGCGGAAGTTGAGCAAAGACGGGATTTCGAATGAAGTCGATCCCAGCCTTCATCCATGGACAGCACCTCGATCACGGAGTTGCTGCTTCACCTTGCAGGGCCCTCCTGCTTTCATCTCTTGGTTCCCGGACCCATGTGTTTTACTAGTTGGAGTCCAGCTACTGGTTCAAGCTGAATGCCACATCCAGAGAGAGAGTGCCCACTGCTTGCAGGTCTCATCTTGAGCTGTCACTTCAGCTACACCTTCAGGAGATTTTTTTCACTAGTCTCTCAGGCCAGCAGCTTCTGGGTGGCATGTTACATGCTATGGTTACATCCAGTTGGTCCCATGGATATTTGCATGTGCAGATTTGACCTTCATTCCTGGTGCCAAGCGCTTTAGGTCAGGTTCCCTAAAGACGGGGTTTTTGCGCAAGTGATTTGTGGGGCAGCGATCTCTGAGGAGGGGAGGCACAGGTTAGGGCGGAGGGAAGAGGTGAGAAGAGATGTAGTTTCAGCTACAGTCGGCTGCAGCATGATCTCCGTGGGGCTCCGGAACATAGACAGCACCATAGGGTTGCCCTGCCCCGAGGGGCAAGGGACCCGGTGTTTTGGCATCAGCGGCTGGCCTTGGTCATCCCTGGAGACAGCAGTTCCAGAGGAGGTGGTTCCCATCAGCACAGGGCAATTTTCCGGGGGAATGCGCATCTACAAGCCCTTAGCATCCCACGCTCAGGTCAGCTGGGCGATGGGTGTGCTGACCCAGGATGAGAAGATCTGCTTGAGGCCCCAACAGTTGACCCCAGCATATCTTGTAACCCCTGCCACGAAAGGTTCGGATTACCCTTGACAGTATCGTCACGGTCACTAAGCTTGAAGGTGCCCCATCCCACCTTCCAAAGACGGGGAACTGAGCCAGCTGTCAGATAGAATATCTGTTCCTTCATGGCAACTTCCATTCATCTACTCAACATATTTATTAAATCCCGACTGGCCGATGTGATATGCTTTGGGGACCTGGAGATAAATCTAATAGTAATGCTTTCCCCTAAGCGCTCGATTTCCAGCATGGTGCGCAGCAACTCAAGCGTCAGAGTCTGTTGTGGTCACCAAACCATCCCTCAGGACGGGGCGTTAAATCTCTTCCAACCGCTGTGCGTTCTCATACCCTGGCCCAGGACATCTGCTTCTTCTGGACGATCTAACGTCTCCGCAGGACTCGGTTCTGCTGGCAAAGTCAGCACAAGCAGTCATGGTAACAGCTTACGTGTGGGGGCACGCGAAGCATGTTAAAGCACTTAAAATGATAAACACGGCTTTCATCAATTTTGGAAACTACACCCTGTAATGACGCTGTTCAAAGTAGGGTCCACTCCAAACACCTAGAGGTACTTTTTATAACACAGATTTGTGAGCCTTGCTCCAGAATTACTTAATCAAAATGTATAGGGCTGAGGGTCCGGCATTTAGAAGCACTCCCTGAAATTAGGCATGCTGAAGTGTTTGATTCATTTCCTAGAAAGTAATTTAGACCTCTCTTGATTACGACGGAGGACGGAGCGGACTTTGGGCTCCTAAATAACACTGTGAACAGGTAGCAGGGCCCGGGCCCACACCCTTAACCTTTAGGGCAGAGTCTCTCAGCCCCACACCATGGATACTTTGGGCCAGATAACCCTTTGTTGCAGAAGCTGTCCCGTGTGTTGCGGGACATTTTAGGATATTTAGCAGCGTCACCAGCCTTAGTCAGCAGGTTTCAATAACACCCCTCCAAGCTGTGGTAACCGAAGGTATCTCTAGCCATTGCTGAGTGTCCCCTGGGGAGCACACTTGCCACCACCCCCCCGCCGTGGCTGAGGACCGCAATTGCGGGGTATGGCGCTTCACGCGCCGTGTTCATGCACTGACTTTTCATATCAGGTGGGCCTGTGTTTGAGTCCTGGCTGTACCTCTCACTGGCCATGTGATCTTAAGGAAAAAACTGAAAGAATCTTCATGAGCACCCTCTGACACAGGCCGCAGAAGCACAGGGTCACAGCTTGTGCACGCTTCTGGGGGCAGGCTGTACCTCCTACCACACTCTCGTCAGATTCCTTCTCCCCTGGGAAGACACAGGTCGCTCACCCTGCTGCCAAGGCTGCTTCAGGACAAGTCCTCTTGGTCCTACTCTCCTTTAAACTGGATTTTATTGCCCCTATGACCCTCACAAATATAAAATTGCGCCAGTACGGGCAGTATGAATAGTTCCCCTGAAATTAAATGGAAACAGCGTGAGGCAGACATTTGTCATTGCTGCCTCCAGCCCTCAGAATCCGTTGTTTGACTGCGCTGCAGGCAGCTTCCAGCTTCTAGTATCTGCATCTCTGCTGCTTCCAGGAGGCTGCCCTGCTGCCACTGGCATGGCCGGCTGGACTCGCCGGTGACTGACCGCCCCACAGACGCAGTCCTTGACCAAGAGTGACCGAGAGGGGGGAGAGCAGTACCCGGGCCCCTTGCCTCTCAGCTGGGATGATCCTGAAAGGTGTGTGCTGCCCCATTTCTGAGATGTAGCTCCAGCCTCCCCTGGGGTAGCGCTAGCCTAATACATCTGGTATTGACCGCATTCCCCATTGTTCCTTGAACCTCCCAAATAACAACTTTCACCAAATCTTTGTCTCAGGGCTGCATCTGGGGGAACCCAAACGAAAACACCAAGTTTTGGAAAAAAAAAAAATTCACATTTTCAAGCATCTAGGTTCGTTGTCTTTCAGCTCACCACGGTAAGTAAACCTCTCAGGGGAGAAAGGCTATTCAACTAAGATGCTTTCAGTCACTCTGTGTTAACACTATACCAAACCTAGCTGTAAGGCAAGAATGGTAGCAGAGAGAAGAGACCATGTCCTTTGAACACTGTATTTCGAGTGCCCGGGACCGTGCCTTAGTGCCAGTTCGCAGTGAGAAAGCATTAAATAGTTATGTTAGGGAAGGCAGCTGAGGCTACAGCGTGCTGTGTCTCTCCATCCCGAAGAGCCCAGCAAGCCTGTGGAAGCTTTCCACTATTCACCCCACCGCACAGCCTAGAAGGAGCATGACACCCCTCCCACCCCCCAGCCCAGATCCGTAGATTTTGTTAAGTCTTCACCAACTGTTTTGTATTTTTATCAGCCCAAACACAGAAAAAGCTTTTTCAACAGATGGATTGCATCAGATTCTGTAAACATCGTAATTGTTTGGCAGGATTACTGCTTGTGCTGAAAAATGTAATTTGCAAAGATACACACACAGACGACACGTATTCCCCCAATACACACGGCAACGCAGTTCATGCTGCAAATGAGGCCCCACCATATGCCTGCTGAACAGTGCTCATTAACCCATCAATTCCAGAATTAAACAGCAATTATCTCCAACATCTCAGGCTGCTGTTTCTGCCATTTTGCTCTTTCGTGGGAGCTTGAGAAATGAAATAAAGCACATCCCCCCGTCCCTTTCTCTCTAGCATACTCTCATAGGGACCCTGGAGGGCAGCCAAGCGACAGGGCAGGAAGTAGAATCAGCCCCTTTGAATTAGGTGTGTCACTGCCCAAGGAGATTGACCAAGAGGCTGGTCTCGCTCTCAAGGAGCTGTCTTCCGAAGATTGTTCTGGGAGTGATTCTGAGGGCTTGGGGAAAGAATCCTCTTGACTTGCATAATTTCATCAGCCACCCATTTTAGCAGCGCCCGTATTTTACTGCCAAAATCAAGGAGGGAAGAAATTGCGAGTAAATCCGTCCGAGGCGCTCTGCCAGGCAGACCTAGGTCCGCAGAAAGGTCAAGGCTGCCGGAGGAGCCCTCCGTTGGAGACTTGAGACTTCGTCCTGGCGGTGGTGGGCTGACTGTGTTAATCACTGAAGGCTTCCTCTGTACCGGGCACTGGCCTACGCAGGTCGCTCCTTAGGCTGAGGCTTAAATGATCTTCAAATGAGAGAACCAAAGCTCAGGGGGCTTTGGTAACCTACGTAAGGTGATTGCATCAGACCTGGATTCAAACTTAGTTTTGCCAAAGTTCCGGACTCTGAACCGGTCCTGAGAAAGGCTGTTTACATTTCTAAATCTATTTGTGTCCCATCTTCAAAGAGATCTCTGATATTTCTCAAACTTGCAAAGCCCATAAGGAGGAGACTGTTTTCTTTGTCCTGATTACTCAAAAATCGAGGAATGGAGAAGAGGCAGGCTCCTAAATGATTGGGGGTGGGAAGGGGGGAAAAAAAAACATGTTGGTTAAAAATAAAGTCATCTTAAATTTTTTTTTTTAAAGTTCTCTTGTCTCAATGTTGAAAGAGTTCAGAGCCAGACTTCATGGCAGAAGATGTTGTTCATCCAAAGGTAAAACTGAAATCATTACATACAATACTGCTTCAGTGTTTTCTGATTTAAAAAAAAAAATCAACTTAAGTTCCTAAATAAAAAAAAATAAAGACAGAAAAGTACAACGCGCCCCCCCCCCCACCCCTTCAATCCAACGAAAGCACTATTGCCCTGGCCAGGTGGCTCAGTTGGTAAGAGCGTTGTCCTCATATGCCAAGGTTGTGGGTTCAGTCCCTGGTCAGGGCACATACAAGAAGCAGCCAATGAATGCGTAAATGAGCGGAACAACAAATCGATGTTTCTCTCTCTAAAAATCAATAAATAAAATTTAAAAAATAGTTGGTTCAAGCTAATCACTGTTGACTTAGGACATTTTACTTAATTAGGACATTTTAATGATAACATATACAGGAAAGTACAAAAATTGTAAGTCCCTAGTGAATTAAAGCAACATGAAAATTTGTGTAACTACATCTCCCACATAGTCCAAGAGGCACGTAGCAGCACCCCAGATCCCCTCGTGCCCCTGTACCTCGCCACCCTCTGTCCTCACACCTTGTAACCCGCTGTGCTTATTGCTAAACGTGGCTGGATGGGTCCATGCTGTTTTGTGCGGCTTTAGTTCCGTCAGCTTCATTGCTGCGTCATAGTCGATCATGGGTCAGGCTATAGCTTTAGCAGGTAATTTTGTTTTTACAAGTGAAAATTCAAGATACTCAACTGAATTTGAATTTCAGATAAACAATAAAGATTTAGTATTAGCATGTTCCATGCACTATTAGTGATTATGTTTATGCTTAAGTATTATTTCCCTAAAATTTAAATGAGCATCTTGTATTTTATCAGGCAGGCCTAATTTCACAATATATAAAATTTAAATAATACTCTACCTTCTGGAAGTTTTCAGTTTTTAGCTGTTGCAGATATGCTGCTAAGAGTATTCTTACACATGTCTTTTCATTGTTAAGGTTTTAAAGAAAGTTCTTCCTTTTGCAATATGCAATTATATGCTTTCAATAACACTGTGATCAAATTATAGTGTCAAAATTTTGCATGTTCCAAACATTAACATTTTTGGGGGTGTGTAGTATTCCTTTCAGTGATGGGGAATTGTTCAATTATATTAAAATCGTGGCACACTTTATTGGTAATTTAGATACTGAATTCACAGTCCTGGAGAAGTACTCCACAGAGTTTAAAGAACATGAGAGAACAAAAATGAAGGGGTAGCTGCAGAAAAAGCAAGATAGGAGCTCCTGACATTTGCCTCAGGCTCTTCTTTGGAAAAACGTGGGCTAACACATCATTGCAGGTACAGTCCCGTGGAAGCAGGCGTGGAGAAAGATGTTGGAAGGAAGGGAAGGGAAGCTGCTCATTGTGGGGCATTGCTGAGTTGGCTGTGGCTTCAAGCACATTTTGTAGCAGGTTCCTTAATCACAGGGGAGGGCCCTAGAGAGGCGTATGGATGCACCGGATCTGAACAACAGCTTTAGGAGAAGAATGAAAGCAGTTCCTCTTTATAATGGGCCTCGGGGGAGGGTAACCCTCCCTCACTTTCAGGTTTGGATAATCCAGCCTTGCTGTTAGGACGCTGAGAAAGCCAGATTCTCTCTGCTCACAGCCTAGTCAGAGGCAGGCAAAGGAGCTGCTTTTTAACTGAAGGTGATGGAGGGCTTAGAGCATCCCATCCCTTGCCTGAAGGGAAGGGGGAGGCCATCACCTAATGCTAGAATGAGGCAATGGTTACGTTGACCTGGGTTCGGTAGTCATAGATGGGCCAAACTGTTGCTGTAGCGGCCCCAGCCTGGAGACAAAACAAGCTTCCAGGGCCCGGGGCAGGTGGGGACTAGGCCCATGGGGAGTGGCACCTATGTCCCACCAAATCCAGGAAGGGAGTGTAAGCTGGGGAGAGCAACGCCGATTTTCAAGGGGAAACAGAATGGATAGAAAATTTGGTAAGCCAAAACCAACTGGGGCCATACGAACAGTCACAGAAATTAGAAACCTAGCCTCTATTTTTATTTTTTCTTTCATGGAGTGTCCCCCAGGATTTTATTAAGAGATTGATAAACTTATAGAAAAGGTGAAAGAATGATACAGTGAACACTTATGTCCACAACCAACTCTATGATTAATATCTTATTTATCTAGCATTAAACGTTTTTAATGCAGTTCAAGTTAATGTCCAGAATCAGATATACTATCCCTGAACAGTTTACCATGTAAGTTTTCAAAAGGAGTTCAATGTTTGTTTAGACTTACTTAAAGTTTACATATATTGAAATGCACAGAACTGTCTTGCATGGCTCAGATTCAGTCATTTGCATTTTCATCGTGACTAATGACTGAGCATTTTTTTCATGCGTTTATTGGCTGTTCCTATAGCCATCTTTGTAAAGTTCCACCCAGAATATTTTTCTAAATGTTCATTGAGTTGTCCTTTTATTCAATTTGAAAATTCTGTATGTATTCTGGACATCAGACTTATCAGCAATACAACGTGCAAAATTTCGCCCCTTTTGTGCCGTACTTATGCTCTCACTGCTATCTTTCGGCGGGAACATTTTTAGCTTGGGTGCAATCTGGTTTATTAACTTTTTATGGCATTGCGTTTCTGCGGTTCTGTCTTTAAACACTTTTTTTTTTTTTAAATATAAGCACTTGGAGATAAAGTCAAAGGGCAAATGTCGTAAGCTTTCTTCTAGACTCCTTATAGTTTGAGTTTAACTTTTCTATATTTTGTGAGACAAGAACTGAGATTTCTTTTGTTCTAAATGAATGTCTGGTATTTCCAGAACCATTTGATGGAAAGATTCTTCTTTCGACTGTGGTGTCTTTGTCAAAAATTAAATGACAACTTATACGGATCTCCGTCTGGCATCCCTCCTCGTTTTCACTAACCGGCTCGTTGGCCCTCGCGCAGGTGCCGCACTGCGTTGGTCAGAGGAGGTTTGCGCCAGGTTTGAAATGCAACTGGAGTCTTCCAAATTTGCCCTCCTTCAAGTTTGCTTTGGATATTTTAGGTCCTGTATTTTTCATATAAATTTTAGAATAAGTTTTTTCATATTTACAAAAAAGCCTAGTGAGATAAGGGTTGCATAGGAATTCATAGATCATTTGGAGAGAATTAAAAGCTTAATCACACTGCCTCAATGAATGAACACGATATAAATCTCCACTTATTTAGGTCTTTTCAAATTTCTGAGGAGAGCACTTCCAGGTTAGCAGAATAAGGTCCTCTGAAAATCCGTATCTTCACACGAGAAACAAGAACACTAGCAAAAACTTATCAAAATGAACTTTTTGAACTCCAGTCATTAGCCAGAAGCTTACAACAATTTAAGAAGAACTTATTCAAGAAAAACAATCTTGGCAAGAACAACATTCATGGCCCTTTGGCGTGCCTTATTCCCGTGCCATACCACCTCTCCCTGCCCCGATCGTGACAGCTTCGAGAACCAACAGCCTCACAATCATGTGAGCCATGAAAAAACAGCCTGTCCTCGAGGGGCAAAATGAGCTGGTGCTTCCCTTAAATCTCTTTCCAGAGAGTAGTCTTAACTTGGCTTCCCAGCCATTGCCTGAAAATTTTCAGTCAGGGACATTGTCTTTGACCTGACTCAGAGGTTAATCTTCGTAAACTTTCCATTAGGCATTTGTCAAGAACAATCAGCAGAAATCATTTAAT
Organism: Anoura caudifer; assembly: GCA_004027475.1. NCBI lineage: Eukaryota > Metazoa > Chordata > Mammalia > Chiroptera > Phyllostomidae > Anoura > Anoura caudifer. The sequence continues at coordinate 71,450 of PVKU01008403.1, forward strand.
ATCACATGACCTGAAATGTAAAGAATTGGTGTAAAGGGGTGTCCAACATTTTGGGGTCTCTGAGCCACACTGGAAGAAGAGTTGTCTTGGGCCACACATTACATACATAAACAACTAACGAAACTGATGAGCAAAAAAAGGTTTTAAGTCAACTTACGGTTTTGTGTTGGGCCACATTCATAGCCATCCTGGGCCGCATGCCGGCCGTGGGTTGGACCCCCCTGGGCCAAGCTGACCGACAAACCTAGGAGGAAAGGCTCGGGAATGGCCGGTCCATAAGGGGTGCACTCCCAGAGCTGTGTGCACTGTGAGAAAAGACCTGAAAGGGTCTGAGAACCTCTTGTTTCTGGCCGACCTTGAGGCTCCGTATAAGTAGGAGTAAGGGAAGTCCAGAGGTAAAGATTTTAGCTATAGTTGTAGTTGATAGGCTTGAGTAATTGATGCATGGGGAAATGGAAAGTTAAAGACCTTAGCTGTAGTTATAGTTTATAGGCTAAAGTGATTGATGCATGCGGGAATCTTATTCCGACAGGAGGTCCACAAGTAGTTCAACCCTTGTGCCCCAGGGGGTCTGTAAACGATTGATGATCAAGGTGGTATCTGAGCCGTTGCATTCTAGGGAGGGAACACCTGTGAGGCAGATAAAATGGACCAAGTAGATAAAGAAATGCCAGGGAAATCACAGTTGGACTGCTCTTATCTGATTAAACTTTTTCCAAAGCCTTTACCCACCCTTGTAAAAAGGGTGACTTGAGATGATATGTTAAAACAGTTCTTGAGGTTATATAACCCACCATCCTCTCAGATCACCGGCATCTGAATAAAGCTCCCGTAAAGATTCAATCCTTGTCTATACTTATTGGCTCTGGTAGTGACCGGCAGCATGAACAACAGCTTTTACACAGTTTTAGCAGCTGGGGGAGGGTGGTACACTGCCTGCCAGCGCACCGAAGGCCTGTCTCGAAGTGCACAGCAGGTCCCTAGCAGAGGTCAGGAGCTGTATTGCCTCAAAGTGTGGATGAAAAAGGGGTTCTATGTAAAGTAACCGCACAGGGCGATCTGATCACAAATTGCCAATTGGGCTGGTCACGGTATGCAGCTACCCCCAAGCCTATCACTGCAGTAGATTTAACTTGGCTTTAAGCAAGACCTGTTCATTGTTTTCATGCAGCTCGGTTTACACACCTTTGAAATGTCATAGTGATCCCTCTTTTTTCAGGTTCTTTGGAAGAAACCACCCTCAAAGAAAGCATATAAATTTCAAATGCATAAAGAAACTACAAAACTATTATTCTCTGAAGCATTTGAGGTCTTGTTTTGGCTCAAGTAAACAAAAAAATTCTGAAAGAGTTTGGACATTTTTTATGTGGAGAAGAGCATTTAAGGAAGTCTCTGTTCAATCAGTTGACCACTAAGCTAACCAAGCAGGGAGTCTGTGGCTACATGGTTGAAGTGATTCTTATTTCATTTTGTGTGCTCGGTAAAAGCAGTAACTGAAACTACAGAGTGGATGTGAAATAACATCTACTATCATGTGGGGCAGTAAAATGGCAAAGGTGGATTGATTTTGAGGGTTCTAAGTTCAAGGCAAGTCTTCATGCCTACGTGGAGACCACCGAACAACAAGTCATTCAACCAACAAGCATCTGGTACTCAGCACGTCCATCCGGTAGCAGCTACGACGAAGAAGGCTGCTTCCACCAGCGTTCAGCAGAGTCTGAGAAACTGTCTTCCCACTTACCTAGCATTAGGCCACTCCTTTACCCTCTCCCTCAATTCTTAAAAGCTCAAGCACCTAAATTGTTTTCTGTCTTATAATCAAGTACCTGAAGTTGGTATGAAGTTGCAGCTCAGCTGAAATCATTACAAAGACCTCTGCCTCTAGCACGAGGGTGCAAGGCCCTCGTTACGCCTCCGGTGGGCGGATGGGAAGGGAATTCATCCCCAGCTGGGACTCCGGGCAGCTGCAGAAGCCTAACTCAGACATCGAGTCAGCACTCCGCAGCCTGTGTCCTTGTGGGGAACGTTCCTCTGATCTGTGAGACAAAGGCCAGTTTAAGAGTCTAACATCAAGACAACGAGCGTCAGTTAAAAGGACAAAGCCTTCCGAGCAGTCGCGATGTCTATCCAATGCGAGAGGGCTCTTAGGAAGAGGCCGACTTGCCCTCTCCCACTGTGCCCCCCCCCCCCCTGCACAGACTCAGGTTTCCGTAGCCCACGGCCGGCAGCCCTTCCAGCCCGGTGATTATTTCTGCCAGGCCGAGTCAGGTTGGCCAGCTGGTGAAACCATTTGGGAAGGACCGAATGGATTCTCAGGACGCGAGGTGTTGTGAGACTTATAACAAGTTTATGGACCTCCGTGGAAATCTGACTCATTTTTCTTATCGCCCGTATACAGATTTTAAGGTGACCAGGTGATTGCATGGAGGTGATTATTTGGCAAATAAGGGACATCTGGGCTGTAGTCACAGCAAGTAAACCTCTTTAGCTGTTGGAAGGGAAGAGGAGACAAACTTAAAAGAATTTTGGGGAGAAAATCGTTTTGGGTTTATTTACTGGGTTGGCCAAAAAGTCCTGTTTTTTTTTTTTTTTTTTTTTGTTTTTCTGTAAAATAGAACACATTTTTAATTTTCACCAGTAACTATTGATTTGGATATTCTGAGTATGTTGGCTGTTTCCTGCATGGTATAATGCTGATTGTTCAATTAGTGTCTCAGTTTGATTGCTATCAACTTCAACTGATCTACCTAGCTGCAGAGTATCGTCCAGTGAGAAATCTCCAGCAAATTCTTTGCAAACCACCTTTGAC
>PVKU01008404.1:0-74259 GCA_004027475.1 Anoura caudifer
AAGGTCTCTTTTGAGAAATCAGCTGACAGTCTGATGGGAACTCCTTTGTAGGTGACTGTGCCCTTATCCCTTGCTGCTTCTAGAATTCTCTCCTTCCTTTTAATCTTGGCTAATGTAATTCTGATGTGCCTTGGTGTGTTCCTCCTTGGGTCCAACTTCTTTGGGACTCTCTGAGCTTCCTGGACTTCCTGGAAGTCTATTTCTTTTGCCAGATTGGTGAAGTTCTCCTTTCTTATTTGTTCAAATAAATTTTCCACTTGTTGCTCTTCTTCTTCCCCTTCTGGTATCCCTATAATTCGGGTGTTGGGAAGTTTAAAGATGTCCTGGAGGTTCCTAAGCCTGTCCTCATTTTTTTGAATTCTTGTTTCTTTCTTTTCTGTTTGGTTGTTTCTTTCTTCCTTCTGGGCCACTCCAATGATTTGAGTCCCAGTTTTCCTCCTGGAGTGTCACCAGTTCTCTGTGCATTTTTCTTCATTTCACTCATTGTAGCCTTCATTTGTTCATCTAATTTGAGACTAAAATCAACCAATTCTGTGAGCTTCCTAATCACCAGTGCTTTGAACTGTGCATCTGATAGGTTGGCTACCTCTTGGTTGCTTAGATGAATTAGCTCTGGGGCCCTGATCTGTTCTCCAGTTTGAGCCATCCTTGGTTTTGGGGTGTTTTTTTTTTTTTGGTCTGGTACCGGCTGTTAGTAGGTAGTGAGGGGTGGGGCCTTAGGCGTTCACCAGGTCAGGGCAACCCAGTGGCTGGGTTGTGATGCTGGATGTGGGGGCGGGGTCCGAGAGGGAACAGTGGTGCTTGCTCTGCTCTGCTCTCAGATTCTAGTCCCTTCTGCCACTTTCCCCAAGCAAATTGGGCCCTTCTGGCGCTGATTTCCGTGTGGGTGGGCTCATGCACGTTCTAGGACCCTGTGGGCCTCTCCAATGAACTCTCCTGTGAGGCTGGGATTCTTTCTCGGCACCCCAATCCCCAAAAGTGTTCTCAATCGTTGCATTTTAGGTTTTATTTCCTGGCGCTGCGGCCCTGAGCTGTGCAGTCTGTCTCACTGCCCATTTTCCCCTGGTTTATCTGTACACAAATATGTGACCAGTCAGCCCCCCTTGTGCACCTCGCTTGGTCTGCTCATTGCCTCCCAGTGCTTGGTAACCGCCGCCTGTGCGCCTGGGACCACCAGCTACTGCTTCTTCCCGCCAGGACCCATCTCCTTAGACTGCCATCCGCTGACTCCACCCCTCTAACCGGTCTGGGTGAATCGTTGTCTGACTTCAGTACAATTCAATTTTCTCTCTGTCCTGGTTGGGTTTTTTTTTTTTTTTTTTTGGTTCTATATTTTTGTTGTCCTTAATTTTGGTTGTGAGAGGAGGCACAGTATGTCCACCTATGCTCCATCTTGGCTGGAAGTCCATTAATTATATTTCTTAACTGAGTAATGCTGTCTTGATTTCACCAACCTCTATTTCTGGCTTCCAGTGAAGAATAAAAGAGCTATATCCTTTTTTAATTCTCTGTTTGAGGTGCTGTATAAATGGGGGATTCAAGTTAAGTGCCTGGATTATACAATGATTTATATAACTATATAAATGATAGTAATTACTCTGTGTTGAAATACACCTTGAAGTATTGTACTTTCTTTTAAGTCTGCTTTGGATATAACTCAGCTAATTTTTAAAAAGTACATGTTAACATCAATCTATGTAACTGTTGCACATTTATTAATGAAATATGCTTGGTTATTGAGCGATCATAGGGCTCCCTGATTTAAACTTAACCCCTGCCATTTCAGATTTTTGGTTTTCATCCCAGATTCACTATGTATAACGAATTAGTCAATTAGTAAATTGCATCTTCCTAAATACAAGGCATCTTCTATGTGCCAGTTTGGAGATAGACAGCAGTTAATGAGATAATATGGTTCATTGTTCCTCCCACTTTCTAGTAGGGAAGGTAAACACTGAAGTAGTAATTACAGTAAAGTGGATGGATTTTATAGACATAATGAGGTAGGGAGTTTTGATCTCTTTGATAGGGTCAAAGATAGTATTCCTGAGAAAGTGTATTTAAACTGAGTGCTTTATTGGCCTGCTATGACAGGGATACTGAAGCAGATCTGTATGAAGTTATGAACCAGTATCCTCAGTGCTCTGGCCCTCTTTACCAGAAGTACTTCCAGGGTTCTTAGACGAAACTCATGCCACTATCATTCCTTCTTCTATGTTCCCACCATATTCTTTTTTTTTTTTTTTTTAAGATTTTATTTATTTATTTTTAGAGGGGAAAGGAGGGAGAAAGTGAGGGAGAGAAACATCAGTGTGTGGTTGCCTCTTGCACACCCTACACCGGGGACCTGGCCTGCAACTCAAGCATGGGCTCTGACTGGGAATCAAACTGGGGACCCTTTGGTTTGCAGGCCAGCACTCAGTCCACTGAGCCACAGCAGCCAGGCCCACCATCTTCTACCTATTTTATTAACATGATAATTATATTGATGTTAACTGTTGCCCTCCCATTAGAATTGAGCCTATCAAGGACAGGTTTCTCTTTTCCTCTGTAGATCAATTTACTGCATGCAATATGTCTGACCCTGCTGTGGTACACTGCCATGCAAATAGCAGATTATAGCAGTATAAATATTTTTTAAATTTAATTTTATTTTAATTGGCAATGTAAATATTAATAAAGATATACTTTCTGTGCCAGACATTACATTAAATGCTTTGCATATATTATGTATTTTAATTCTTCTTTTAATAACTCTTGGGGGGAGGTGGGAGATACTACTATTATTAACAGTCTGAAACTCAGGATGGCTAGCCCAGGATTACATATCTACAAAATAGTAGTTATGATCTCAGATCCCCTGCTCACATCAAAATACTATACTGAGTCCATAAATGTCCATTATAATGTCAATCTATGACCTGAGGGCATTTAAACCTGTCTATGTAAGTGCTGATGTGAAGGAGGTAAATGTGAACTGTTGTTCAATAATCATATTCTGTAGCTCACTGATGTTAAACTGCTGTATGTCATTGCTCTCTATGTGCAATTAATTCAAGTCTCTAAATGTTACTTGCTGAGAGAGGCCTTTCCTTTCCACCCTATCTAAAATATTCTTAAGTGTCCACACATTTTACTTCTGTTTCTTTGTGGTTTTATTTTTCTTCATGGCTTGGATCACAGCTTTATAGTATTTATTTAAAGCCCCAATGAGAATACAAATTCTATAGGTTGGGGCTTTTATTTAACTTGTTCTTTGTTGTATTCCTTAGTGTTTAGAAACTAGCAAGTTATAGGCACTCAGTATTTGTGAAATGAATACAGAATTGTAGGAGATGAAGCACAATTTTATGTTGCCTGTAGAGGGAATGTATTCTGGAATTCAGTTTGCTTGAGTTCAATGCTGACATTGCTTGGAATTTCTTATCTATGATAATTTAGGCAAGTTATTTAACTTCTCAAACCTAAACTATTTATGAGGATTAAAGATATAGATCATAGTAAAGTACCTCATATACATTTATCAATCATAAGTTGTCCTTCTTATCATTAACATCATTATGACATACTTAGTAGTAAAATAAGTTGTCTCTTGTACTAGTCTTTTATCCAGTGACATTCAGCAAATTAGAGTGATTAAAATGTGTTTTAATGAACTTAAAGTTAAGTTTTAATTGAGAGCAAATGAGCTTACATTTTTATGTAATTTTGCTTTTTGCTAATCACCTTGCAAAGTGCTCTACGCATACTATCTTATTTAAATCTTTTGTATCCAGGTAAGTAAGTAGTCAGGAGATAATATCTTCACAGGTAAGAGAGTAGATTCAGGGGTTAAGCATTTTGCCCAAGGAGATACAGGAGAAAATAATAATGATAATGGTAATAATAATAATAATGTCAGAAATCAAGCATTGCTAACGTGACACAAATACAAACCTTGAAATTATTTTCTTTACCTGTTTTGTTTCTTTAACTTTTTTTCTAGACCTGAAGGGAGAAAAAACTTTGGGTACATGAATAATGTGAGACTGGTGTTGCAGTTTTGAGCCCTGTGTAAAGGATTCGTGATCCCTGTTCAAAGGAGAAAAAACTTCAGTTATCTTGAAAATCTTCCCATTAGTAATGAGAAGATCCAAATAAGAGTAGTAATTTACTTGGCAAATTTTTGTCTGCTGTTAAAAGAATAGAAACTGCAGTAAACAATAGCATCAATGAAGGATATATGAAGGATAGTGCATTTTAGGTTGGAGCAGTATACAAGCTTTCATGTATCAGAGAGTAATGAGCCTTGGGGAATTATGAGGTAAACTAATTTCCTTGGATGGAACTAGCTGCATTTGGTAGGGAGTTTGAAGAGGCTTGTTTTCCAATGGGATCGTAAGGTATGTTCAAATTCCTCTGAACTAATGGTTCATACCAGTAAGAACCTGGCTAAATCCAGCCTCAAAACAACCAAGTTAGAAATAATGGGATTTTTAATTACTTTGTTTGTGTAATTTTAGTTTGTCACTGATTCTATTAGTCTTTGGATTGCAAGGTTTGAACATTCTGTCTGGGAAAAACAGAATTAAAGCAGTTAGGGCAAAATTCCTTTTAGTTTTTATATAACAGATTGCAGTTCACCCTATTTTTTTCTTTTACAGAAACAATTGAGGCTGATGATTCCTGATTAGATAGGGTTTGAAAAGTTGAGCAAAATGGATATTTTTCTTTAGCAACTAGAATTTTTCTGTTGTATCACAGATCTAAATTATTGGAATTAGCTGAAATGGTTCCTTTATAAATTTTATTTGTGTTTCCATTCAGTAAAATTGGATCATACATATAAAAGAAAATTGTGTATCATGGGCTGTATCTTGGGAACATTGTGAATGATTTTCAGAGTCATTCCATTACTCGACTGTGATTTGATTAAGATTAAAGTTTCTTAATATTAATCAGACTGTTAATTTTAAACCAAGCAGCTCTGGGTGTCATTCCCAGTGTTTTAGGTGCCAAAGAACAATTGTGAAATACTTATTTCAGAATTTCTCAGAAAAGCTGGTTTTACTTTTTTCACACTGAATGTTGATCTATGATTCACAAAACATTAGCCTATAGAATAAAAACTGGTAGGGTGTAAACAAATGGTTTCTATATTTAAGTATATTATAATAGTATTTGAGTTTCCTAGTATCATATCATAAGTAACTTACATATCAAAAGATTCATACTTCAGCTGTCTCATTATATATGATTTGAGGTATACCTTGAAAGAACTGTAGGACTCAGTTGACTTAAAAAAGGGGGAGTAGAAAGAGTATTCTTGTTGGCGAAAATATGCATTAAGTATTTAGTGAACAAGTAAACAGTTTGACTGGACTTAACTTGGGTAGATAGGAGTAAAGAAGTAGATAGAAGTTGGACTATGAGGGCTATATACACCAGGTTAGAGACATTAAAAGCACTTCAGCATAGACTAGAAGTAATATTGAACCACAGGCATTGTGGAATTTGGATTCTAGCTTTTGCTTTAGTATTGACTAGGCCCTTAGCCACTAGAATATAGACTCTATTTGTTTTATTCTAGGTGCTGAAGATAATGCAGTATATCTAGTAGGTGTCTGATACCTGCTAGACTAGCCTGGACAGTCCACACATGCCAGTTGAATTAATGAGTTTATGCTAACTTTGACATGGTATTACTTTGTGGCCCACAATTGTCTTAGTTGAATAAGGTGGAGGAACTCTCACTCATTCTTTTTTCCAGTCCTCATGCAAGGGGTTGTTTTGTTTGATTTTGTTTTTTTAATTGAAAGAGACAGAAAGGGGGAGGGAGAGAAAAAAAATTTAAAAACATCCATGTGAGAGAGAAACATCAATCAGTTGCCTCCATACCTGCCCAGACTGGGGAGATGGGAGACCTGGGATCAAACCCGTAGCCTGGGTATGTGCCCTGACCAGGAATCAAAACCGCTCCAGCCAACTGAGCCACCTGGCCAGGACTCAGATTCTTTTTAGATCTGTGATTCTGTGACCATCCTGTAGATGTAAACTGTTAACCATTTTTGAGCAGTGTGATGTGAGCTAAATGATATCAGATGATTAAATGAAGCCAAATGGTTGAGCTGGTCAAAATGTAAAATACAAATTGGAGGTGGAAAGAATGGAAACAGTGAGGTGTATCTTAAATTGGTCTAAGCTAAAGAGGTGATTACAGTTTAGATTACCTGAACTTTGGTGGTCACAGTTGTTATACAAAGGAAGCAACAATTTTGAGAGGTAACAGATCAGTAAAAATCACATTTTGCCTGGCCAGAGATCTTTGGCTATTGGAGGGGATAGTAGGAGTATTAGTTGCAGAACTGTTTACCAGCAGTTTTTAACATTTATCTTTGTTAAACAGTTCATAGACAGAATAGTACTTAAATATTGTAGGAAGAAGCATCAAAGAATGACTGAGTTGTCTGTTCTGGAACATAGAAATAATGATGACACCATTGAAAGAAATGGGGAAATCCAGAGAAAGGCACTGACTTTCTGAATGAAGAATTAAGAGTTTAGATGTGCAATTTGTTATCTGTATGTAAATGGTATTTTTATCATATATATTAAAAACTCTTATTTTGATATATAGAAAAGGCCAATCCATATAGATCTACATATATGTGTCTACATTATACCTTTGTCCTAAAAAAAAAAGCTACCTTATTTTGGTTTTGTTTCTTGCTCAATGGATTTTAAAATTCTACCCACATCTTTGTATCTGATAAACCTATGAAGCAGACAAGGGAACAAGGCACCTGTTTTCTAACTCTTCCATTTTTATTTAGATAACCATAACCCTAAACAGGTTTGTTCAAACACTTAAGTTAGAGATAATGCTAGACCTCATTGCTGTGTTTCTGACCAATACCTGAAATCCTAGACTACCTACTTGGTAGTGATGAATTGTGTTGAGCCAGAGATCAGTGGTCACTACTTTGAAATAGCTTGTAACAATTCATAGTCATTTCTAGTTGTTAAAGTAGAAGTATTCCTACCAAATAGCTTCTAAGCCCCCTTATCTTATGTTACTGTCATTTAGTAATTGAAGCCTTAGTTAGTACCTGCTGTCTTGATGGAGATTCAAGCTTACCAGATTACAAGGAATAAGATTTTATTCGTGACCTAGTAAAACAATGCAATGAACAGCACTTTTTCTACCATCTTTGTTAATGCCGTGAACAAAACCTTTCCTTAATCACTAAACCCAAAGGAGAAGTTAGTGGGACCCTTGAACTCTTGCTGGCAAATGGGAATGACATTAAGTAGGTATGCATATTGAGGCTTTTTAATTGAAGGGAAGGGAAAAGAATAAATTCTTATTATTAATACTTCTGTGTACCAGTTCACAGCTGTTTTATTTATTTAATTTTTTTAGTGTACCATGAGAAAGTAACGAGACATTTACCTTAATATTACCACTTTTTAAGTTAAGTAAACAGAAGAACTTTTCCAGTGAGTTTAAGGGATATGGCCCAGTTCACACAGACTTGGTTTATGAGAGATTAAACTGAGAGGGAGTATGATTTCCTATCCAGTGTTCTTTTGGCTACATATTCTGAGTTTACATTTTAATCATTGAACTTGATCCCCATTTTCTTTTAAAAGCATAGTTCCAACATGATTGGGGGAAGGGAGTGTTTAGATAAATAGATTTCTAGTGTAGGTTTTGATGTCAAGGAGGCAGAACTTGTGGACATAATGGGTGGAGCTTTGAGCAAGTAAAAATCTCATTTTGTTTGTCTAGGGATCTGTTGCTGTTGGAGGAGAAGCATGAAGAATAGTAGAGCAGTTTTCTGGCTGTGTAGAATGTAGTTTTGTTTGAAGGGCTAGTCTAGGATAAGTAAGTAGATTTTTTGGCTGAAAAGGGCAAACTCATTATCTGAGAGTCTGAGAAGCATGGCTAGTGTGAGACAAGAAATTATGTTTCAGTCTGATTTTGATGTCTGCCTTGCTTATGCTGTGGGCTAATTTACCCTGTTAATTTACGACTTACCCATTTTTAATTCCTCATTTTCCTCTAACTGTAACAAGTCTGTTTTGCCTTTTCTGATGGATTTTTCAAAGAAAGATTTTTGCTCAGTGTTTCTCATCATTAATTCTCATTGTTGCTGCTGCCCTCAAAAGGATTGTGTAAATGAGGTGGGTAAGAATTTTCAATTTATATAAAAGGTATATTGTAACCATTTGGTGGTATATGTAAAAGGTTTTGATTAAAGTATTGAAATTGTTGATTTTAGAGTACTTTTTAAAATAAAGTTTCATAGTTTAGTTAACTTACACTACATTTTGTGTGAAGAAGAAGGAGGCTTTTCTCAATTCTGGTTAGGAGAAGTTAAATGTTACCTCACCACATTTGAAACTTAGGCTTTTAAGAAGCAAGTACTGACGATTTTTAAGAACTGGAAGACTGAACAAGAAGAATTCTATATTATGACTCATCTTTATTCTTCGAGCAGATTAGTTGGCAAACCATGAGTATTAAAAATTCAAAGAAAAACTCAGAATCTATAAAATGTGTGTGTTTTTCTTAATTCAAGTACAAATGTATTTTGTAATCATTTATCTTAAATCAACTCATGTGCAATTGTTATTTTTCTGTACTCTGCTTAGGAGTGGACTTTGTTTTTTGTTTTGAGAGAATGAATAATTTCGTGTAGCCCCAAAAGTATCTTAAGTGTATATGCATTAGTTGATCAATAAGTACTTTTGTTTAATGCAGAGGAACATGCTACTCTCCTATGTCAAAAAACATAATGCGTCACTACTGCCTAGAGAAGGATCCTGTGAATTACAAAAGTAATCAAGAATATTTCTAGAGCCAGTGGGTTGCTGCCTCTGGAAGAATGGAATAAGAGGATGTGTGTCTGTATTCATTTTTCTAATGTGTAAAATACTAGCAAAACTTATCTTATTGCTCTGTTCTGTTTTGTGTTTTAAACCTCATTCAGAACAGGTGAGCAAAACTTTGCTTTTACCAATCAGAACAGGACTAGAGTAGGACTGTGTGAGGCTAAATCAGGGAGTAAAGAAAAGATGTGACAGGATTTTTAGGTTCTAAGTTGATCACCCTTTTCAATGTATATGAACCAAAAGGAAAAAAGATGAAAATTTTTTATTGTTAAAACATTTCTTATCATTATTTTGTTCTGTCTGGTGCTTAAAATCATGTTTTAGAATAACCTCAACCAACTTTTTTTAAGTCTTAGATTTATTGGGGTGACATTGGTTATGCTAATAAGATTATACAGGTTTCAAGTGTACATTTCTATGATACATGATCTGTACATTGTATTGTGTGCCCACCACCCAAAGTCAGATTATCTTCTGTTACCATATATTTGGTCCTCTTTACCCTTTATTACCCCCCGAATCCTCAACCAACTTTTTTAAAATTAAAAATTAATTATAAAAAAATTATAAATACAATGAGCTTTCTCATCTCTTAGAGCAAGAAGCCTATGAATATGGTTTGAAAACTTGTACTGTTTATTCTAAGCAGCTTTCTATTTATATGTCCCAGGTGACTTTTCTGTAGGCCACTTTAAGGGTCTGAGGTTTCATACTCATTTTTACATTTTTGGGTCTTTTAAAATACACAATCCCTATATAGTCTGGCTTCTCAAATGGTTGAGAATACGCCTGCTAGATATTTTGATGATTCTGATTTCTTGATGGCAGCTGACTGGTGAAATTTCTTTTTAATTTTTTCATTATCTAAGTGATTAACAGTGAACAGCCTTAATCTTTTAATGCCAGGTGCTGGACTGGTAAGGTGGGTCTCCACTTTATTGGACTACCTTGGCACCTGCAATACATTTTTTAAGGCAGCAGTGGCATCTGAATATGTAGAGTTTTACTGCCAGAAGGCCAAACTACATTCCTCTAAATGTATGTTGGATAGCATTGGTATGGAATTTTCCATACCTAAAAGTTGACTACAGGTTGAGGAGTAGCTTAACCTAGTAGATTCAAGGTGTTATATGATGTACAGTTGCTGATTTTGCTGTTAATGACTTTATATCTCATTTGTCCAACTAGTATTCCTATTTGTAAGCAGGAATTCCTGAATGTGTGTATATTTGCATGAGTAGTATTAACAGGGTGAAAGCAGGTTCACAGTGAGTCTTGGTGATTATTATTCAAGAGGATTCTCTGCTTCCTTTTACCCCTTAACTTTATTATCTCTGGTGATTACCTTTGAACTCCAAAATGGCCTTAGATCAGCAAACCTAATAATTCAAAGAGCTTTCAACTTATATATATTATTTGATTCTAGGTGCTATGAATATAGGTAGGTGAGTTGTACAGGTATTCTCATTTGCTAGACAAGGAATCTGAAGCTTAGATGTTTCTACTTGTCCAATTCACACTGAATTCAACTTTTCTATTAAATTCTTTCATCTTTCCAATATGCTGTGCTAAATTGAAACAGAAGTCTTTTAACATAATCTGTATATGTGTACTTTATTAACTTAATGTGCCAGAAGGCCAAATTCTATTTTCTTATATTGTGTTTATGGAAAAAGGAACATTTTCCTAATCATATTCTAAATTCTCTTTACCCACTTTCCTGTAACATTTGGAATGTTTTTACATGCAACTGTCAACTATATATTAATGTCCAATTTTCCCAAAGAATAGTCTTTCAGGTAATTTTCTGCCAATAATGAATGTTCTACAAACAATATACAGTATTTTAGGTTATTCTTCCTGTTATATTTATAGGTACCATTTTTAAAATTTGCTTTTATACATTTTAACATGTTTATTATAGAAAATTATAAACACATATAAAACAAAATCTGCAGTGTTTCTACTATCAGAGAACTTTAGTGTGCATCATCAGGTTTTTTCTTAAAACAATCTCTATTTTCTTAAGCCTTAGTTTGAAATACCATACCACCTTTCTCAAAGCAGCCTTTTGCTTCAGCAACATTATTTTCTTGTTTTCATTAGAATCATTATGTGAAATCAAAGATCAGTTCAGAAAACCTAATTTACTGGATTTGAAAAATAAGGAAAATACAAATTGTGATCTTTGTAGTCATGACTTAGAAGTGAACTGTTTAAATACGTTGATTTAACTGTAGGGTTAGCCCTATTAGATAGTTCCTTCCTGTAGAAGTTCAGCCCTAGAGGCAAAATCTTCCAAATTAGGATTTTTGAATAATGCAGTGAGTAAATAATGAAAATTATTCTACCACAACTGTAGTTTTTTAAAGACTTTTTAGAGCTAACCATTTGATGTATACTAGTTGACCCTTGAATAACATAGGTTTGAACTGTGCAGGTCCCTTTATACATGTATTGAATTTTTCTTCAATAAATGCATATAGTACTGTAAATGTATTTTTCTTCCTTATAATTTTCTTAACATTTTCTCAGCTTATTTGATTGTAAAAATACAGTATATAATATATGTAACATACAAAGTATGTGTTAATCACCTGTGTTGTTGGTAAGGTCAGCAGTGGGCTATTAGTAGTTAAGTTCTGAGTAAGTCAAAAGTTACAAGTGGATTTTCAACTGCTGGGGTGGGGGTCAATGTATGCCCTCCCCTGCCCTTCCCCCCACCAACACACACATATTTTTTGAGAGTCAACTGTATTTTATTTTAATCTAGGAGAGATTACATGCATTGCTGTAGTCTATCAAATCATCACTAATTTCGGTTTAATATATCTTGTCACTGAGACTATAGATGATTAGAATATACATATATTCTAACTTTTCTAGTTCCTCTCTGCCCTATTTCCCTGTATTTTGTGTGTTTATAGACTTACGGTGCCACTTGGATAGTGTATCAGTGTCGTTACTTCAGCTCAATTCATGAGTTGGGCATAGATAAAACCACCTCTCAGATAGGGATATTTTGTTAATTCTCATATCCTAGGTATATTTTCAACACATTGCAGAAATTTTTCTTTGTAAGAATTTACACTTCATGAAGATTCTAAAATATCGTGATGCTCTTTAGTATTACGTGTAATAGTGGTATTTTCTTCTGAAATTAATTGGACAATTTGTCTTTCATATGGTCTGATATATCACTTTTCTTTTTATGCTTCATATGTATAAGACAGTTTGCTCTTCAGTCATCATGCCAAACCAGTTCAAATCCTTAACTCCTCTATACTTGTTCAGTTTGTTAAAGACTATTGCAATAATAGAATACCTGCCAAACTGAGCATGTGAATTCATGCCCACACATGAGTTCACTGTTCAAAACAGTTAAATGCTGTGGTGATTAGATTAAGGTGATTAATGTGTTAGTGAACAAGTTGAATAAAAGATACTCTAACCAATTAGAATATTTGGCCTTTTTTTTTTTTAACTTGAAACACAGCAGAAAATGTTGACAACATCCTAACATTTTCCCTAGCCACATATAGAGGCCATGGATGTAAGTTATCACTGCTGTTCCTTTTTGTTGTCTTACGGGAGTTTTAAATTGCCACTACTCAACTCAGCCTGCATGAACCAGCTCCTGCAGAGAAATCAGAAGAAAGTCAGGTTGATAAGAAAGCAATGTAATGGAACCTTAAGAGTCATTTGAAAGTCAAGAGTTCAAAGGCTCTGCTTTTATAATGTGTTTTTGTCACTGTTTTTATGGTTTTCAGGGGGTTAAGCCAGCCAGTTTTGACAAAGTAGCAATTCCTGAAGTGAAGGAAATTATTGAAGGATGCATTCGACAAAACAAAGATGAAAGGTAAGTAGCTTCTTTTGACCTTTAACGGAATCCTAAAATGTAACATGTTCTGAATACAGTGCTCAATCTGAGGTATATTTAATATTTTAGTTGTGATTAGTTTCTCCATTTATATTATGTAATATCTTTAAAAAGTAGAGTTTTGTCCATCAAAGGTAGTATTAAAATTTGACATACTGGAATGTTATAAAACTGTGGTTTAGGAGAGTTTAAGTAAACCAGAACCACCTGAAACATAATTACAACATTCAATGATAGTTACAGGGGTGGACAAAAGTAGGTTTACAGTTATTCTTATGAAAAAAGATTTGCAGGTTATGATTATTAAAATAGTTTTATTAACTCAAAAGCATGTCACGATGGTACAGTGCACTAAAGTACAGTCTCATAAGTGTTCAAATTGCTGGCCTTCATTATTTACACATTCTTGTAGTTTATTTGCTAAATAAACAGTTTTGTGTACTGACATCTATAAACCACCTTTTGCCCACCCCTGCATAGCATCAGCATGATTTATAAAACTCATTAGGGTTCAATCTGTAACACAGTAAATCTGAATTCAAATACCCATTGAATTCAGAGGTGAAATAAAATCTTGGCTCTTTATAATCAACTCAACTATAGAGGTCTCAATTTACTTTTATTATGCCAGAATTGAAGAAGAGCAAAACACCAAAATTTCTTTGAGTAAAAAGAGACGACTTTGCCCAAAGCTTAGGAGGAGATCTGGCTTAGTCATTTGTACTAACAGAGGACTTTTCTTAGAGGAGTGGCAAGTATCTGATCTGCCATATAGCTGATTCATCACCCGTTAGGCATGGCAAAGGTCCAGTGTCTGTTTTTGAAAAACAATACACTTTCACTGTCCCTCCTCCAACCTCCAAAAAAAAGTAGATCAGCCAGTACAAATAGAAATTGTAAATTGAGCATACTCAACCTCCAGAAGAATGTGAGCAATCAGATATATCAACCAAATTAAAGAATTCCATATCTACACTTCTCCAGTCTCATATTCTTTTTAGTAACTGCATTATTTGGAAGATCTTAACATCATGATCTTTAGGGCTTTTTTAGTAGAAATTTGGTTTGGGTTTCTCTTTTTATATACACTGGAAAGCAGAGTCCTTTTTAAGGAAAGGACTCTTAAGAGTTTTTTTGTTTTGTTTTGTTTTGTTTTTACTATAAACAAAGGAATATTTGTTTGCAGTCTTCAAACATATTACTCTGTTTCTTTTGTGGATGGAACAGTTTACTAGATCACTGGTGTTTTGAGACCATTTATCTAAAGAAGATTGTTCCACAATCAGAATTCTTATTGACTGGTATACAAATTGTTGAACAAGGAATTGAGAGAATTTGGGGGGATAAATAAAGGTTACTATAGTATAAGATAATGAACCCAAAATCAGGAGGTGTATTTTTGAGTTTTTATTCCATCATTTACAATTTTTGTAACTATGAGCAAGATATTCATCCTCTCTGAATTTCCATTTTCTAATAATTAGGGTATCTGATTGGATGTTGGTCAAGGATCAGATGAGATCATACATATGAGGATTTTTTGTTAACTATAAGTGCTATATAAATGATTATGTGGTATTTTGAAACCATAATACTCTTGTATTACTTGCTGTTGTTAGTACACTATTAACTGAGATTACATCATTAGATTCAAAAAAGCAACACTTTTCAGTTCTTAATTCATCAATGAGATTGTTACATATGAGATTGTTATTCTATAACTTGAGAGTAAAACTATAATTACTATTCAAATAGAGCAGTGTAGGAATGAGGTATAAAATTTCCCTTGTTTTTATCCTTGTTTTATTATTTCAAGCATAACAATAATCAGCCACACTTGAAAATTTTCTCTCAGTCTAATGGCACTTTGTGTATTTTGTTTTGTTTTCCTTTTCTTTTTGGAAGATACTCTATCAAAGACCTTTTGAACCATGCCTTCTTCCAGGAGGAAACAGGGGTGCGGGTAGAATTAGCAGAAGAAGATGATGGAGAAAAGATAGCCATTAAATTATGGCTACGTATTGAAGATATTAAGAAATTAAAGGGAAAATACAAAGACAATGAAGCTATTGAGTTTTCCTTTGATTTGGACAGAGATGTGCCAGAAGATGTTGCTCAAGAAATGGTAAATTAACACTAATTAGCCATTTAAAAATTAATGTAGATTTATATACATTGTTATTGTTGAACAAAGTAGTAATCTGTATAAACCCTATAATTAGATCATGAATTGTTTTTGCTTTGAAAGGAGTTTTCAAGATAAATTATGTAGGTAACCTTTGGTGAATCAGTTTTGAAGTCTGTCTCAAAGGTCACTTTTCAAAAAGGAAACACTTCACCAATTTTAGGCTTGTCATAATGCCTAAAATAGGTATTTACTATGCACAGGTACTTATAGAATATATACTAGAATATATAAGAACCATTCAATAGTAGTTGCTTAGGTATGAAAGAGATACTTATTTTTAGTTTTTTATACTGTTTGAGGTTTTTTTGGTTGTTTTTTTTTTTTTTCACCTTTACATATTTACCACGGTTGTTTTATCTGATTAAATGCTTGCGTAGTGAAAGGAAGTAAAAGCAACACAGGTTAATATTAATGGTTACATGTGAGTAGGGAATAGAGTAAATAGAATAGAATGAGTCTTACTTGGTTTAAAAACTTTGGTTTTTTAAGATCCCCATTGTTTTTTGTAAGAAGTGAAGGTACATCCATGCCTCAAGTTTCTGCAAAGATCCTGCACCCACTTTATGAGTATCTATAAAATAGTGGTAAAATGCATAATGTAGACCAATAATTTCACAGTTTGGTTAAAACTTTGTCTTAGAGAGTCCTTTCTTCCTCTTCTCTACTCCCCAAAAGTGCCTTTTCTGTTTTATGTGGTTTGTTTTCTTTAGATACCCTACCGCTTCCTAAATGCAGTTTTTAATCCTGTAGGTAGAGTCTGGGTATGTCTGTGAAGGTGATCACAAGACCATGGCGAAAGCCATCAAAGATAGAGTGTCATTAATTAAGAGAAAACGAGAGCAGCGGCAGTTGGTGCGGGAAGAGCAAGAAAAAAGAAAGCAGGAAGAGAGCAGTTTCAAACAGCAAGTAGAACAACAATCAAGTGCTTCCCAGGCAGGAATCAAGCAGCTCCCTTCTGCTAGCACTGGCATACCTGCTGCCTCTGCCACTTCAGCTTCAGTTTCTACGCAAGTAGAACCTGAAGAACCTGAGGCAGACCAACATCAACAACTACAGTACCAACAACCTAGCATATCTGTGTTATGTAAGTATTTTGGGAAGTGGAAAAATATGCTAAGGGTATTCCTAATTGACTTTTTATCTTCTTCTTAATGCTTTTGCACTGGCCTCTTAGTTTTGAATTATGAATCCAACCTATAATAAGTTTCAAATGGTTGCCATCTACCTTTTCTTTTTCTTATGTCCATGACTAATAAAAAAAAAAGGATGGTACAGTGAAGAAATGTGAATAGGATATAAGATAATTTTATAGGTTCCTTCATCTTGAAAATTCCAATTTGTAGATTTCTACTTTTCTCAATTCCTTAAAATGAAATATAGTTAATAATGAAAAATAAACAAGTTAGCTACCTAAAATTAAACCCATTAATCTGGTTAAGCTCTTTTAGCAAAGGTGAATAATGTATAAATTAGAAACTAATGAGACTGCTAGAAATTAATAGAAAACTACCTGCATAATACTAAGAACCCACTGATTCTCAAAGTTAAGACTTTGAAAGTTGTCAAACTTACAGCTGACTAACAGCATTCCATTTTATTTCCCTTATTTGTCAGATAATGAGTCTGTGATACCCAGAGACTTTTTTGAAAGACATTAAAACTTTTCATATGGATCCCTCATTTAAACATAGAAATATACTAAGTAAAATAACTAGCATTGAATTTTTATTTAGCTCAGGTCTGTGCAAAGAAAAAACCTATTTGATGCTGTTTGTGATGGGGAAATGTGAACGTCCTTTTTTGATTTGTCTCTCTGTGTTTTTGGCAATTCATTTCTCCAGCTGACGGGACTGTTGACAGTGGTCAGGGATCTTCTGTCTTCACAGAATCTCGAGTGAGCAGCCAACAGACAGTTTCTTATGGTTCCCAACATGAACAGGCACATTCTACTGGCACACTCCCAGGGCACACAGCTTCTGTTGTCCAAGCACAATCTCAGCCCCATGGGGTTTATCCACCCTCAAGTATGGTAAGTAACAGCATAAGAGAGTGTAAGCCTACATGAGAGCCAACAGATGTGTTAAAATTCAAATTCTTCCTAGTATCCAGGTGTCAGCATGAGTCTGAAGTAGAAAATATAAATGGTCTACTTCTGAAGGAAATAGGTTAACTGTAGAGTATAATTAGAGTAGTTCCAGCAGGGTAAGGGATAGATATAGATTAGATATAGGTATAGGTATAGATATAGATATAGATATAGATATAGATATAGATATAGATATAGAAAGGTAAAAATAGAGGTGTAGGAATTAGTTCCTTCACTTAGAAGGTTCAGCTATGTACAAGATTTAGACTGTTGATTAAAGATAATGCTCTCTTTAGCACTTTAGAATTGAAACTGTTCAGAGCAACATAAGTTGGATATATAAATGTCTTGGGGTTGGGGCTGAGGAGAGTATTTCAAAAGCTTACTTATTAAAAGAATTACTAAGTATTTTCTGTAAGATTTCTTACTGTATAAAACACAGGTAAGACCTTCAGACCATTATAGAATGCTGCATGTAAGTACTCTAGAGTGAAGGAATCCTTTATTTGTATGACCATTTAATTTAGCGCTTGTGTTTAATCATCAACTGCTATGTATGTTCCTCCTTAAAGTCTGTGTTGCACAGAAGTGCCTTCCCTGTTATATGTTCATTTGCTTTCCCCTTTATTTGGTATCTGTTTTCTTACTGATTTATTTTCAGAATCAACTTTTGGAGATTATTTCCTGAAATATTTTATGCATTTATGTATACATGCACACACACATATACACATTATTACCCCATGTTTTACATTAACCACTCTTGCTTCTAATAGAAAGAATGTTAAAGTAGATCATCAGATAATATCCTATTTCTTTTGGTGACCCTTTGTTAAAGTCTTCAAAGGTAAATAAAATATACCATCTGGCTCAGGAAAGAATTAGAAAAGAATTGGAGAATAAACAAATGTATAGCACTTGTTTAGTGAGATCTTCTTATGGTTCGTTATGGAACCTTATGGTTCCAATGGAACCATTGGAGAGGCAGTTTTCCCTTTCTCAGAAAGCTTTTAATCTAAACTTTATGGAACTCTTGCCCTTTATTAAATTAAAATCTTTCTCTGTTAAGAAAATTAATTTGCTTGCTCTGGTCTTTTATCCTACAGCTTGGGATAAAAGGTATTTGTTTGTTTCAGAGTCCATTCATCAGTCCTACATTGGCTAGGTCTGAAGATGAATGGCCACAGTAACACGAAGAAAACTGCTAATGTACTAATGTTTTAACAATCTACTTTTCTGACATTTAAAATAATTAGGTAGGTTAGAAGAACTTTATAAAGACTGTATAGATGTATTTCTGTAATCTGACAAATGTTATACGTCAGAATTTCTTGTTTGTTTCTGTTCTTGTTATAATTTATTTTTTTTCTGGATCATCACACTAGACTTCTTGAAAACTATTTTTAATATTTTGGCTTCAACCATTACAAGATTATAAACATTGGGTCTCTACTTTAGGAAAGGAACTAGAATGATCATTTATGAAGATTTTAAATATTTGAGCCACAAACATAGCTGTATTTCTTGGTGCTCTAAAGCAGTCTGTTAGTGACAGACTTGCCTTTTAATGACAATATTCTGTGTAGGAATCATGAAGAGTTATTAAATATTGAGGACTTCAAAAAATTTTATAATTCTGTTCTTATTCCAGAAACATTTTATTGTGGCTTATAATAATGTATCAATTATAAATAGAATTTAAAAATTAAAATAAAAGAGAAACTAGGGTAGAGGAAGATAGAACCAATAATTAAGTAATCATAGAATGGGCCATGAATTTAGCTTCAAGCATTCTATGCAGCCAATTTTTGGAAAATAAAAATATAATTAGTTTTAGTTTTACAGTATCTGAAAGGAAATTAAAATTTTGCCAAGGACAACCTTATAGTATTAGATATACTGCTTTGTAGCTGTATTATAACCTTTATGTTAAGGTGCCTTAAAATTTGTAAACCTAAATTGAATCTCTGATACGCCTGAAAAAATTTTTAAGTTATTTTTTAAGAGATTCACATGTAAGATATTTTTCCACTGACTACTTTAGTATAAATGCAGCATATTTCCTATATCTATATGAATTACTGCTAGGAAGCTAATGCTTTTCCTATTAGAAAATTACTTTTTACTTTTATAGATAAAGATAGGCAAGTATAATAAATAAAATACAGTGAGCCAACAACTTTTTTAATTTGATGCCTTCTAAAATAGAACTGAGAAACCTTTTCTGAAGCTTCCAGAGCTCCTGCAGAATAATCCAGTTTTAAAATCTTGTATATCTTATAATGTACATTAAACTAATAGAATTCATTCTTGTTTAATCTCTAGAAGTTTGCAGAAACTGCAAACCAATCATTGTTTACCCCGTCCTGCTACGTCAGTCACTTATTCTTATTCATACACTCATAACAATGCATGTTATTTCAGAATATTTAGGAAGATAATTGATCATCATCATGGTTCTTCATTTTTTTAAAAATCCTGTACCGACCAACAGTGTAGAGAGAATGAATGTGATCTGCCAAGTGCACTTTGTGGAATTAATATCTCTCCCATAAAAATTGGATTTGTGGAATTCAGGGAGGGGAGAGCAGTTCTTTATGTCAGCTGTGCCCTGTTATCATTGTACATTTGGTTATTTTGTTTTCAAAGTACTGTGTTTTTCATGTGTGTATTTGTTTTCTGTTTAGCCTCGTCGTGGCCGTAGCATGTCGGTTTGTGTTCCCCATCTTTCTGCTGTTCCCTCTCTGTCCCGCATCTCTCCCAGTGCTCCTTCCACCCCACCACCAGTGCTGTCTGCACCTCTTTCTCCTTCCCTCCTTCGGACTGCCCCTGAGGAAACTTTTGCCGAAAAGCTTTGTAAAGCATTGGAGAGTGTCCTGCCTATGCACTCTGCCTCTCAGCGCAAGCACCGACGCTCCAGCCTGCCTTCCCTCTTTGTCAGTACTGTATGTAACCATAAACTTCCTGACAAATGAAAACTTATTACCAATGAATACATCCAGGCATAAAGAATTTTCATAAAATTTTTCATAATTTCATAAAAATTGAATAAACAACATAACTAAACTCAGTAATATGTTATGCTTTAGGATACCAGTTCTTGCTGTAGGAATTTTTTGTTATAAGGCTTTAAGGGGGGAAAAAAGCAAGGAGGTAATGAGAGAGAATGCTTATAACACCCTTGACACATATTGGTGTGTGTGCAATAAAATTTAGCTTTTTTAATATTCTCCTGTCCCCCATTGACATGTATAAAATTTTGTATTTTCATCTCCTAGTAAAGAATATGCGTATTATTTAATTTTAAACTCAATGCTGGCTTAATCAAAGGCAAATTTTCTCTTTATCAGACATTACCCAAACATGCTTTCTCCTCACCTTCTTCTAAAGAGATATTAATGAAGCTGGATGAATCTATTTTTCCCATAGTAATTGAAGAGTGAAGTTGGTTTTAACTTGTTAGCTGTTTAAAATAACATGTCAGCAAACTAAAAGGCCAACATAATGTTCCCTCATGAAAGTTTTTTTTCTTTTGCATTGATGAAGGTGGAATCTTGACTCTATTGAATATATTAAACACATATGTAGTACATACAATTTTCTGTGGCCCCATTCATGTCTATAAAAGGTCTATCTTTTAAAGTTTTAAACACTGGGACCTTGGTGTTACCTTTCCAGATAGAGAATTAAGCTAACATTCTGATCTAGCAACCCCCAAAGCTTCAGAGTTTTACCTAGGTGAATGATTAACTATATAGTGCTTTATGGCTGTAGGAAACTAATAGAAACCCTCTTTTAGATGTTATGAAGAAGTACCGATTGAGCTCTTTTGCTAACTTAATATGGGTCTTCCCTATTGAAAAGATGAAACTGATCTCTTAAAAAAGAGTCCATGAACGTGAACTATTACAGTGTGCACTGTTTGCATTTGGCAAGGTAGGATTCTAAATTTAGAGTCAAATCTTGAACTCCTTCTGTGACCCCCCAAAACGCTGTTATATCAAGTCAGCTGTTATTTATATTATCCTTTTTGTCTGATTTGAACACCAAACTATTCAGCTCTTAACAGTACCAGAAAAATGGACATTCAGTAATACAGCCTCTGTCACATTTCATGTAGTAAAATTAACTTCATCAAGCTTGGGATAGATCAGAGAAAGACATTACTGTCACTAGTCAGATTGTGTATTTTTTACTCTCCACCAAAACTCTCCTCTGATTTCCACTTAGAAGACATAAAATTATTTGATAATAACACTGAAGCCTCTAACAGGAGAGGATAATAATATAGAATATAGGTAGACTTTGTACAGTATCTTAAATTGAAGCATATTTCTTACATTGTTAAAATTGTTGGCTTTATTGTCTTCCCCTAACACTTAGTCTTTCTTAAAGTCTTTTTCCATTGATGTAATTTATATATTAAGTCTTAAGAGTAAGCATATTAATTGTGGGTAAAACAGAATAATCACTTAGAAAGTTAAATTCTTCCATTGCCTTTGAGAAAGGAAAGTTGTGGAAAAGCAGTGTTTATCTGAATCAGAGTCCCACAGAATATAATTTGATGGACCCTGGATGTATTTAATGGATTTTTACTATGCACATAATTTCTACAAGTATTGTTATTTCTTTATTAATTATAAATTTGGTGTAACCACTTCATAGGGTTACACAGAGCTACCCAGTTGTGCATGTCAAATGTAATTTCACATATGAATGTATGAATTACTTGTCTTATTCATGTTGATACAGCCTCAGTCCATGGTGCATCCGTGTGGGGGGACCCCAACATACTCAGAATCACAGATATTTTTCCCAACTATTCATGAACGTCCAGTTTCTTTTTCACCACCTCCCACCTGTCCACCGAAGGTGGCCATTTCTCAGCGGCGTAAGAGCACCTCCTTCCTGGAAGCCCAAACTCACCACTTCCAACCCCTGCTGAGGACTGTTGGCCAAAATCTTCTTCCACCTGGTGGCAGCCCAACTAACTGGACACCAGAGGCCATAGTTATGCTGGGTACTACAACCAGTAGAATTACTGGAGAGCCATGTGAGATACAGGTCAAGTCTATGTTTGAAACACCTCAAGTTTACAGTGACTATAGACCTGGACTAGTACTTCCAGAAGAAGCTCACTATTTTATTCCTCAGGAAGCATTGTGTGTAGCTGGGGTACAGTACCAGGCCCAGGTGGCAGAACAGTATGAGGGTATTCCATACAACTCACCAGTACTGTCAAGTCCTATGAAACAGATACCTGAACAGAAGCCAGTACAAGGGGGTCCTACCTCAAGTTCTGTCTTTGAATTTCCATCTGGACAGGCTTTCTTGGTAGGACACCTTCAGAATTTAAGATTAGATTCTGGATTGAGTCCAGGATCTCCCCTCTCTAGTATTTCTGCACCTATCAGTACAGATGCTACACGTTTGAAATTTCACCCTGTCTTTGTTCCTCATTCTGCGCCTGCTGTGTTAACTCATAACAATGAGAGCAGAAGCAATTGTGTATTTGAATTTCATGTTCACACTCCAAGCTCCTCTTCAGGAGAAGGAGGGGGAGTTTTGCCTCAGCGTGTTTACCGAAATCGACAGGTTGCAATGGACTTGAATCAGGAAGAACCACCTCCTCCATCAGTTGGATTACATGGCCGCCTGCAGCCTGTGACTGAAGAACAGCATAATTATCATTCCCCAGAATTGACCGTGTCTGTGGTAGAGCCTATCGGACAGAACTGGCCAATAGGAAGCCCAGAGTATTCCAGTGATTCCTCACAAATTACTTCTTCAGACCCCAGTGATTTTCAATCACCTCCCCCTACAGGGGGAGCAGCTGCACCTTTTGGCTCTGACGTCTCATTACCCTTTATCCGTCTGCCTCAGACATTGTTACAAGAATCCCCACTTTTCTTCTGTTTCCCCCAAGGAACCACATCTCAGCAGGTTTTATCTGCCTCATTTTCTTCAGGAGGATCTGCACTCCATCCACAGGTTATAGGAAAAGTTCCACTATTCTTTTAAACTACCCTACTGTGCACCATTACATTTAAGTTTCTATCCCTCCTTTCCATTTATGAGGAATATTATTTAATTTTATTAATTGAGTTTCTCCATTTGGGGGTATTATAAACTACTTGTATTTAAGAACAAAATAAGAGGGAGAAGCTGTGTGATTTACCTATAAATACAAACCCTTGGAAAAGAGAACATAAAAGCTAGAATTTTAGTCAGTTGTCAGAATCAGTTAGTTCTATCCATATGTAGAATATTTAAAACTAGTAGTGAAAATGCAAATGTCTATAATGTAAGACTGGCTTAGCATAATTATTTACAAATACTAATGTGAAATAATTTCTCCCTAGAAATTAACATGGCAGTTTAAAAAAATAGGATACCTTTTTTTTTTACTAGTATTAATGATGCACAGAATTTTCATTAGTGTGGGAGGATTTTGAAAGAAAGGAAACATCTTAGGAATTTGTTTTAACAAATGAAGATGCCTTTTTAAAGAGATGTCAATTGAACAAGTTACTATATGTCCAAATAAAATGTTGATCCATAAAACTAATTAATTCCAATTTTTAGCAACTAAATTAGAATCTAGTGTGGGTGGTTGGGGTTTTTAAATTTGTTTTAAGAATTTGTGATAATATGTTGCAAGCTAAGGAACATTAGATATCTCAGGTCCTGATGTGTACATCAAGAAATTTAAATTTTGTTATCTATGTTTATGAGCTTATGCATTCTTACAAGTAAAGACCAAATAATGGACATAATAGAATTCAAGAAGTGGAGTCAGTATTAACTGTTTCATGTATTTTTTATACATTTTGTTAAATGTATTAAGTCTTATAAAATCTGTGTAGAAGACTGCAATTATATATTTAGGACATTGTTTGGATCTTCTCTATATTCCACTCTTTTATAAAGTACTATATGTTCTTCATACTTTCTTCCTATGTGGGCATAAACTATCAATTACTTAGAGTAGTACCAAGGAAAAAAAAAGATCCAGAAACTTGAAAATGATACTGCATGGGCATGCAGTATACTCATGTCATCACACTGGCTATAGGCTATACTGTAAACCTTAATGCATTGCCAGCCATTCTTTAAACTTTCCAAACTAAAATTTCAAATATCAGGTAGTTAACTTACAGACATATTGCAGAAAGAATGAATACTTATCGTTGTTAAGGTGCAGTGAAATGTCATGTCATATCCATGTAATCTTCAAAGAAACCTCTCTTAACTGAAATGGAACAGCAAAGGTTGGCCTTTTTCTTTTCTTAACTTACTACCTATGTAAAGTTCTGCATTCATTTTTCACATTCTGTTATTTTAACTTAAGACTTTTGTAGGTCAGGTTTTCTTTCTCATGCAAAACCATTGATGTTTTAGTTTGGATAATTTATTTTGAGTAGCTGTTCTGCACATTGTAGGATGTTTTACAGCATCCTGGCCTCTTTCTACTAGATGCTAGTAGCAGTCACGTCCCCCAGTTGCAACAAACTCAAATGTCTCCAGATATTGCCAAATGTTCCCTGGGGTGAGGGCAAAATTGCCCCTGGTTGACAACTTAATCTAGGCAGTTAATGATGGTAACGGATGTTTTACATAATTTTAATAAAAGTCGACATGGCACTACAAGATAGCAAAAGGAACCAAATTAGCGTTATCAAATACCTTTTTTCCTTTAATTGTTCACATAGAGGTTTTTTTCCTGCATTGATAGTCTTATTACTTTTCCTCCTGATTATTGTCAACAATTTTATTATGAATCTGACATTTGTGCTAAAATTATGGCCTGAGCAGAAGTGGTAGATTAGGTTTTAACTATCAGCAGTTTTGCATGGGGTAAGAAAATGTTTGTCTCTAACCTTTCCTTATAAAAGATGCCCCAACGGTCTCTTCCTTATATACGTTATCAAGCTAATGTTTCATCTTACTCAGCAAACTCTCAGGATCTTAATATTTATTGCAAAAACCTAAACTCTGTACACTTAATTTAGGGCTTATCTAATTCATTGTATTTACTTCTTTCCTTCAGGTGCAGGGGCAGAGCCAGGGTCAGCCATCCTCAAGTAGCGTAACAGGGGTTTCATCTTCCCAAACCATACAACATTCTCAGCAGGTGAGAACAACTCATTGCTACATTTTATGGATTAGCTGTAGCCAATACACTGTTTTACATCTTTCTTGAATTAGATTTCTGATGTAAATGACTTGCTAAGTTTTTGAAAGGAAAATCAAGAGGCATAACATGTATTATTTTCAGTAACATTTTAGAAAATCTCTTGTTTAATGTATTTTTGAACAATTTACTGATTAGAAATAGAGTAAAATGTAAAAGAATCATTGTTAATGATATAATTTACCTGTTTAAGACATAAATTCTATACATAACTTAATAATACCAAGAATATCAATTTTGTTTCTCCTTCCATTTATGACTTGTTCTTTTATGTCATTGCTTTCATTGTGCTGAACTCTCATGACACTATATTCCTTTCTAATTATTTCTAATTTGTGGGATGGAATATAAGACTTTATACTAAAAGCACTGGATGAAAACCCAAGAACAACTATTTCAGAAACTTAAAAATTGGTTTTTAAACTTCTGATTTGGAGAGTTTGTTCCCAAAGGTTCAAGGAACCCAAGAGTTTAGTACAATGCTGATGGGCTTAACAGTAACACTGGTAATTCTAAAATTAACTGTTTATAGTTCATTATTGATACTAGTTACTTATTTGCATGGAAATAATGCTTTTTGGCACAATGGAATATTTATTAACTTTAAAATTTACGATTACTACGTGTCATAAAAACTTCATGGTGAACTATTTCATTGGCAGTTCCCTATGAAGTGTTTTGAATTGCCAAATTATAAATTGGCTTCTGTTTCTATTAATTTAAAAAATTAATAACAAATCTTTTAACTCTTATTACAAGCTGTCTGCTTTTGGTCCAGCATGTGATCATGTAGTCATAAGATACTAGTTTATGATCAAATGTTCTTTGTGAAAGATGAGTTTAGTTATACATACATTTAACCTTGTGATCAACACCTCTATCTTACAGAATTTAAGGGCTGGGAATTATATGCTTTGTCTTGCTCCTGTCCTTTCTTCCAGACATGTATTCAAGTGTGTGTGTGTGTGTATGTATACACACACATATATTAAATATATAAATATATATTTTGCATATACATACACATATATTTTAAATATATTTTATTGATTATGCTATTACAGTTGTCCCATTTCTCCCCCATCATTCCCCTCCACCCTGCACACCCCCTCCCACCCACATCCCCCCCTTTAGTTCATGTCCATGTGTCATAAGTTCTTTAGCTTCTACTCTTCCCACACTATTCTTGCCCTCCCCCTGTCTATTTTCTACCCACCATCTATGCTACTTATTCTCTGTACCTTTTCCCCCTCTCTCCTCCTCCCACTCCCCTGTTGCTAACCCTCCACGTGATCTCCATTTCTGTGGTTCTGTTCCTCTTCTATTGTTTGCTTAGTTTGCTTTTTCTATTGTTTTTTTCTATTGGCTGTTAATAACTGAGTTTGCTGTCATTTTACTGTTCATATTTTTTATCTTCTTTTTCTTAGATAAGTCCCTTTAACATTTCATATGATAAGGGCTTGGTAATGATGAACTCCTTTAACTTGACCTTATCTGAGAAGCACTTTATCTTCCCTTCCATTCTAAATGAAAGCTTCGCTGGATAGAGCAATCTTGGATGTAGGTCCTTGCCTTTCATGACTTGGAATACTTCTTTCTAGCCCCTTCTTGCCTAGAAGGTCTCTTTTGAGAAATCAGCTGACAGTCTGATGGGAACTCCTTTGTAGGTGACTGTGCCCTTATCCCTTGCTGCTTCTAAGATTCTCTCCTTAATTTTAATCTTGGGTAATGTAATTCTGATGTGCCTTGGTGTGTTCCTCCTTGGGTCCAACTTCTTTGGGGCTCTCTAAGCTTCCTGGACTGTCTATTTCCCTTGCCAGATTGGGGAAGTTCTCCTTTATTATTTGTTCCAATAAGTTTTCCACTTGTTGTTCTTCCTCTTCCCCTTCTGGTACCCTTATAATTCGGATGCTGGAATGTTTAAAGATGTCCTGGATGTTCCTAAGGCTCTCCTCATTTTTTTGAATTCTGGTTTCTTCATTTTTTCTGTTTGGTTGTTTCTTTCTTCCTTCTGGTCCACTCCATTGATTTGAGTCCCAGTTTTCTTCCCATCACTATTGGTTCACTGTGCATGTTCCTTCATTTCACTTAGTGTAGCCTCATTTGTTCATCTAATTTGTGACCAAATTCAACCAATTCTGTGAGCATTCTGATCACCAGTGCTTTGAACTGTGCATCTGATAGGTTGGCTATCCTTTAGATGTATTGGCTCTGGGGCTTTGATCTGTTCTTCTGTTTGGGCGTTTTTGGGGGTTTTTTTGGCACTTGTTGCGCCTGTTATGTATGAGAGGCGGAGCCTTAGGCATTCACTAGGGTGGGGCAGCCCAGTTGTGGGGGAGGGGTCAGAGAGGGAACAATGGCGCTTGCTCCTCCTTCCGTGTCTGTCTGTCTGTCTGTCTCTCTCTCGGATTTCAGTCCCTTTCACCGCTTCCCACAAGCAAATTGGGCCCGTCTGGTGCTGATTCCCAGGTGGGTAGGCTGTGTACATTCTAGGACCTTGTGGGTCTATCCAACGAACTCTCCTGTGAGGCTGGGTGATGCAGACATCAGCTAGCAGTGTCCTTGTCATTATGGATGAAATAAAACGTACACACAGACTACCAAGTCCAGTGGAGGAAAAAGGACAGTGTGGCTTTTCTCTCAAGGAGAGCAAAAACCACAGCCTCCTCCATGACAGGCCTTTATTTTATTTCTGCTCACATTATAAGATGGTCCTCACTCACTATCCCGTTACAACAAAAGGAGCCAATGCCCCTAATCACATCACAGAAGAAGGATATGAGCAAATGAAAAGGCAGAAGTGGTTGAGCTGGTTACACTGTTCCCTTCGAGGTTTAGCACTTGCAGGGTGAGGGAGTTTTAGCAAAAATCAAGATTCAAAGCAGCCTAGGTATATTGCAAATCTGATTACCCACGAGAGAACCTATCTTTGGGTGTGGGTCCTGTGCATCTCCAAGTGGAAGCTGGGCCCAGGCCACACAGAAGGGTCTGCCACAGCTGGGAGTCTCTCCTGCTGGTGCCTCAACCCCCACAGGTGTTTTCAATTGTTGTTTGAGGCTTTATTTCCCTGTACTGGAGCCTGGGTTGAGAGATCTGTTTTGCTCCCCAGTTTTGCCTGGTTTATCTGCGTGTGAATAAACCAGGCGACTGCCGGGTCAGCTAGCCTCCTTGTGCGCCTCACTGGGTCTGCCCGCTGCCACTCTGCACCCGAGGTCTGCCAGCTACCGCTTTTTCCTGCTGCAGCCGCTCTCTGCCGGCCACCCAACTCCTCCCCTCTTACCTGTCTGGATGAATGTGTCTATTTTAACTCCTTGGTTGTAGGACTTCCATACAGTTCAATTTTCTGTCAGTTGTGGTTATTTTTTTGTTTCTAAATTTTTGTTGTCCTTATTTTGGTTGTGCAAGGAGGCACAGTGTGTCTACCTACGCCTCCATCTTGGCCGGAAGTCTCAAATGTATATATATTTATAGTTACGTTGAATAATCACATTTTCTTTAATCTTTACCCCAAGATATGTTTTTATTAATTATTTTTAAAGAGAGTGGAAGGGGGAGAGAAAGAAACATCTGTTGATTTCTTCCAGCACACCACCTGACTGGGGATTGAGCCCACCACGTAGGTATGTGCCCTGACCAGTGATGGAACCCGCAACCTTTTGGTGTATGGGACAGTGCTCCAACCAACTGAGCCACCCAGCTAGGGCAAATAGTCATTTTTTTGTCAACTTTAAATTCTAGTTTAATTTAATTAGCAACTCCTGATAAGACTACAAACTAAGCCCTGGCTAGGTAGCTCAGTTGGTTAGAGCATTGTCCTTATAAGCCAGGGTTGAGGGTTTGATCCTTAGGGCACATACAATAATCAACCAATAAATGCGCAAATAAGTGGAACAACAATTCACTGTTTTTCTCCCCCCCACACACACACCCCTTCCTCTGTCTAAAATCAATAAATAAAATTATAAAAATCAAGTTAAAAGTTATATAAAGTTGGTTGAAGACAGAGTACTGTCATGGATACTATTCTCACATTGGTATGTCTTTTATTTTGTGTGTCTTTGGACACAGAGCAAACACCAGTAAACTGAGCAAATCAAAGTATGTACTCTGTTTTTTCTGTTTCAAGGTAATTTGTTACACAGAGTCTGGCATAAGTAAGGCTTGCTTGAGTGGGGTTGGTGGGTACATGAATGTCTCGCACTAGATGGACAGTAATTTGAACATTTCAACTAAAATGTCATATGGTGTGCTTGAGTGTGATATTGTTGTTACAGAATTACATGTTTATGATTTTGTAATAAAAAGGGTATTATTTGTGCCAGACCCTGTATATCTTATATGTCAGGACACATACATACATACTTAGTACCAAATAAAGAAGACAATAAAACAATGTCATTGAGTTCAGTGGTGAGAAAAGTGTGCAGGAATAATGGAGGATACCTCCATAAACGTCAGATTAAAAGAATTAGGTAGTTGACTCTTCTGGGGAAAAAAAATATGACTAAACAGCTATCAAACAAACAAAATTAATTTTTGTTCTTGGTTTTTTAGATAACTTTTATTTTGTGACCTATTTTATTTATTTTTATTTTTTGAAAGATTTTATTCATTTTTAGAGAGAAGGGAAGAGAAGGAGAGGAACATCAATGTGTGGTTGCCTCTGGTGCACCCCATCCTGGGGACCTGCCCCGCAACCCAGGAATGTACCCTGGCTGTGAATTGAACCATCAGTCCTTTGGTTCCCAGTCCACACTCAGTCCACTGAGCTACACCAGCCAGGGCTGTGACCTATTTTAAATAGAACATGATATTTAAATAGAATCATGAAATTGAGCCAAGTATATGTGGTCTAGGTTCATATAGCCTATATGTGGATAGAACTAAAAATTACAAGGCAAAATTCAAGATTTCTAGAATAGTGTTCTTTCTTCTATATTAAAGTTCTGTAGGGACTTAAGATTTTGCAAGTACCCAAGAAGCTACATTTATTTATTTTAGTTATGGGCTTTCATAAATAAAAAAGGTTGTAAACCTCATGTACTATAGGGATAGAGCCTATTTTTAGATGTAATTTTTGTTTTACAATGGTCAGGTCCCAACCCCTTAGGAAACTATGTCTAGTTTTATTAGAGTGAGTCAAGAAATGTACTTTGGCCAAAATTTACTTTGTTTCATGGGTTTTTGAAATGCAATGAATTACAGGATTGCTTTTTTCATGTTTTTTATTGAGTCCCTTCTAGTGGTAAGCTGTATTTCAATGAGGTACCAAAAAGAGTTTCTTCTTCCTGCTAGAAAACTTTGTTTCCACAGAAAGCTCATGAGCTACAGTACTTAATCATTTCTTCCAAAGGTCACATGTGGGGTCTTTAGGTATTTCTTATTTTTTGTTCAATTGAAGTTCATGAATATTTTTTTAACCTAGTATGCATGTCCAACAGATAATACACAGTCAGGATAGGCTAGTTTGAACTGGTTTCATGAACAAAGGTGGTGCCAAGGTACTGTGCTAAACAGTACCTCATTGGCTGATGTATTGATTATCAGCCAGTGTGATTATACACCAAAAACAATCACCATATACTGCTGGCCTACCCAAAGGAGCCACTTCTCCCTAAATACTCTAAGATACAATTGGCATGCATGGCTCTCAATTATTTTAAGCAAAGAGTGAGGGTTTATGTGTATAAAACTATTCATCTTTGCTCTCAGACACACGCACGCACGCACCCATCTCCACTCAGCTAATTAAGCAGTTCTTTTCCTGGTTGAGTTCATACTCTGAAGAGCCAAAGGCTTGGCCCTAAGGCCCAAGATGGACCAGATATGTCAACTGCTACAAAACAAGTAAGGATAATGCCCAACATCATATACAACGTACAAAACACTAACCTGTATTTTTATTTAATCCTTATTAAACCCTGTAAGTGTAGGTACAATCATTGTACAGATGGGAAAGCTGAGATGAAATCTGAAGAAGCTGAGTGATTTACCCAAGCTTATACAGCTTATAGGAGGTAGACACAGAATTTAATCCAAGTAGTCCAACTCCACAACTCACCATTTAACTGCTACCCAATTATGGCATGAAAGGAAAGACATTACCTTTACTTCCTAGCAGGAAGGGGGATATCATGAATGCTTTGTAGAAAAGATACCATTTGAACTAGACTCTGATTATTAGTTAGTCTCAGATATAAAAAATAGAGATCATTCTCAGCCAAAATAAAAAGAAAAGGAATGAGCCACTTGTGTCCAAATCTTGATGTAAGCATTGTTCCACATTCATGGGGTTTGGGGTTGGTGGGAAGACAGAGAACCATATGCCTGAATAAGTTGGGGTTTCTTCTCAAATTTATCCTTTTATCTTAGTAAAGAAGGGAATCACCATACATTAAAGCTTTGATCATGCTTTCATATCACAGGTCTCTCAGTGTCCTCTTTTTTAACAATAACCAAAAACTACTAATAAAACCGATGAGAACAAATGTAAGGAAGGACCTTAAAAATAATATATGTGGTTGGAATATATGTGTGTTTACAGACACACATGGAACAACATCTGACAGAATTGGTTTTGAAATAAAAGTCAGGAAACTAAACACAGATTTGGTTCTTAGGAGAATGGCTCTTCTAGGTCAAACCTTCACTATTCAAGGTCTATATGTCATTGTAAACAACTTATTTACTTTAAGGAGTTAATACAAAGATAACATGTATATAAATCTATATGACAAATGCAAGGAAAAAAAAATCAACTCTACCTGCAAATTTTACCTCAAGATGCAGGGAAAGTGTTATGTTAGGCAGAACACTGTAGTATATTGCTGCACTCAAGAAAAAGACACTGATATATTACATGTGAAGAGTTTTAATGATGGAGGGGGAAGTGGTATTTCTAAATTACTATATTTATATAATACGCAATCTTACTTATGTATAGAAATTAATGGCTTAGATAATTTTAGGTATTTTCATGTAAATTCCTTAAAGCTTAAGTATAGTCAAGTTGACCAAAAAGGTTTTCCAGTTTTTCATTGTTCTTTTCAGTGGGAAACTGGGGAAGTTTTCTTATATTCAGAGTTTTGTTGTAGTTGTTACACATATCTTATATCTTAGTTGCTGGAAAGAAATTTTAAATAATTCAGCAGCCATTTGTTCCCTATTTTTTTTAAGTGAAAATAAGAATATAATTGTGGCTGGTGTGGCTAAGTGGATTGAGTGCCAGCCTGTGAAACAAAAGATCTCTGGTTTGATTCCCTGTCAGGGTACATGCCTGGGTTGCAGGCCAGGTCCCCAGTTGGAGGCGTGAGAGAGGCAACTGATTGATGTTTCTCTCACACATCAGTGTTTCTCTCCCTCTTTTTCTCCCTTCCTTCCCATCTCTCTAAAAGTAAATAAACAAAATCTGTTTTAAGAAATAAGACTACATTATCAGAAATAATTAAGCATAAAATCAACATGACCACTGGTGATTTTATTTTGCTAAAAAAAATAACCAAAATATTCATCATTAGGACATTGATAAGTGAAATGAAAATGTGTTAGAGAACAGTATTTATATAATGGGCATGTTTTTGTTTTAACAAACAAAATACCTAAAATGTGCTTGTGTGTAAATGACCATTTATACATACAAAATAATTTTGCAAAGGTGTTGCACCAAACTACTAACAGTGGTTGCCACTGAGAAATGAGGTTGGGGTATTTTTACTTCAACTTTATAATGTGATGTATTGGTTAAAATATTTATTACAAACAGGTATTTTTGTGTTAAAATTTTTGTTAGTTATAGGTATTAGAAAGTCTTGAGAGCCAGCTCTGAAGGTCAGATTTTTGTTACCCAAAAGGGACCCATTAATTTATTACAAATTTTAGGATTTGGGTACAATTATTTATCAGCATTAAGTTCATGTGTGTTACACCAGAGTGCCCAGGACGTGATTTGATTCCCAAGTGTCTTTCTCTTTGTCCTGCTTTGATTTGAATGACAGTGTCCTTATTTTCAAAGAAGGGTGTGCCATTTTGGCATTAAAATGAACGATCTCTAAGGTATTACAGCTAGTAAATAATAAAGCAAAAATTCCAAAGACAATGCTTTTCTCACTTATTTTAGAGCTATAATCAGAGCTATTTTTCAAGCAAATTAATTATACAGTTTGTAAAATAGATTAATGGAAAAAGATTGAAGGAGGGCATTGGATTAATTGTAATAGAGAACCAAAGTGAGAGTTAATACCAAGAAATAGAAAAATGGGTAGGAGGAGGAAGGACCTATTTGGATATGATATCTGAAGAACTTTATAAATGACCTGCTCTTGGGGCAAGAGGGAATGTTGGGTGAAGTACCAGTGGTGACTCACGTTTTGAAACATTGGCTCTTGGTGGTACCATCATAAGTAAAGAACACCAGAGGAAAAGAGAAATATAAAGGGGAATTGATGAATTTGAGTTTGTGTATGTCTTGATTACTAAAATTATTATTATTTATAGACACTGAAGAACTTAGGCAAATGTACTTTGTCAAAAATATGCTGTTAATGACTTGAAATAAAACTGAACAATTATATTTTCTTCTCAGCAGCAGGGAATACAGCAGACAGCCCCTCCTCAGCAGACAGTGCAATATTCACTTCCGCAGACATCAGCCTCTAGTGAGGCTACTACTGTGCAGCCAGTGAGTCAGCCTCAAACCCCACAGGTCTTGCCTCAAGTATCAGCTGGAAAACAGGTAAGTACTTAATTTCTAAAAGTATGTTAAAAGGGAACTCCACATAATCTGTCCCTTCTTATGGATAGGCTTCTACCTTCTCTATTGGTGAAATATCGAAGTTGGTTATTTTTTTCTGCAAAAAATGAAGTGAAAAATTGCTCCTTTTGTGCTTATGCATTGCTTAATGTAAATGGATACATACTGAGAGCAGTGGCAATCTGAAAAAGAATGCAATCTAAAAACCTAACTTTTAGGTTTATTAGTCTAAAATCAGTTTGACAAGAATTAGGACTGATGGATCAATAATTGTGCTTTGGTAACTGAATCTATGGCATTATTGAGAATCGTGTCAGCTATATCTAGTATCCAGGTCTATAGCTATGCTATATTTTCATGAAGATTTATGCATTGTTTTGTCCCTTATTGCCTCTGCTGACATTAAGTCATAAAAACTCCTTATATGGAATGGTGTTTTTTCTAAGATGTCTTCCTAAGAGTCACTTGAAAAATGCCCTATTAGATAAAGGTATGCTCTTCGGAGTGCCCTTTTTTCAGCTTTAACACTGGGACTTGTTCTGCTTCTCTTTTGGCACACAGTGTGTTGTTTCTGTCATATTCTTATTGCTCTGAGATACTATCAGTTGTAAAATGCACCATTATATTATGTATCACTGAGTAGTGACACACCATTAATTATAAGATATATATCAGGTTCACAAATGTTAAAATGACAAGGTGGTGGAGAGGGATGATTGCATCCTAGAATCAGTGAAATATGGTAATTATACCTACTTTTATAGGCCTGTATTACAGGCAATATGGATAAAATCTAATTCCATTGGGAAGAAAGAAAGAACTTTATTTGAATTTCGGTAACTATTATAATAGTAGTCATAGGTTTAGTGACAGCAGACATGCCAATGAATTATGGTCTGGGAAATATATTTCAACAAAACCTATTAAAAAATCTTGCCTCTGAAAGGGTCCACTTTTTGTTGTTGAACAATGAAGCATTGGCAGACTTTTCTACAAAGATTTGGAACAGTCCATCAGCCTCTTTGTATCCTGCTATCCTTTCTCTATTTTTATGTGGCATATTAACTTACACTAATGTATTCAGGGTTTCATTTTTTAAATTTTCATTCTTTTTGGCTAATACATAAATCTTGCTTTGGTTGCCTTGCTTTTTTTTTTTTTTTTTTTTTATTTTTTTTTTTTTTTTTTTTTTTTTTTTTTTTTTTTTTTTTTAAATCTTTCTGTTTTGTTGTTCTTTACCTTCTCAGCTTCCAGCTTCCCAGCCAGTACCAGCTATCCAAGGCGAACCTCAGATCCCAGTTGCAACACAACCCTCAGTTGTCCCAGTCCATTCTGGTGCTCATTTTCTCCCTACGGGACAGCCACTCCCTACTTCCTTACTCCCTCAGTACCCTGTCTCTCAAATTCCTATATCGGCTCCTCATGTGTCTGCCGCTCAGACAGGCTTCTCAACCCTTCCCATCACAATTGCAGCTGGCATTAATCAGCCTCTGCTCACCTTGGCTTCATCGGCTACAGCAGCTGCAATCCCAGGGGGATCAACTGTAGCTTCTAATCAGCTTCCAACCCTTCTGCAGCCTGTGACTCAGCTGCCAAGTCAGGTTCACCCACAGCTCCTACAGCCAGCAGTTCAGTCCATGGGAATACCAGCTAACCTTGGACAAGCTGCTGAGGTTCCACTTCCCTCTGGAGATGTTCTGTACCAGGTATTGTGTTGGCTAGCAAAAAAGAAGGCACCAGAGGGTTTGGTTCTAGTAGTAGTCCATCAAGGACTTGAAAATCTAGTAATTGAATATCAGAATAACTAGCAATAACAATAGTTGCTGATCTCACCTAGAGAAGTTAAAATAGTAAAATTCTGAGAAAAGATAGGATGATGATGTATAATGATTCATTTCCATTTTTCTATGACACCTCTTGGGAGATAAATATTTCTCTTAAAACTCAGTGTAAGCTAATTGAATGCTAAATATGGCTACTAAAAGAGTGCTAAAAGTATCAGGCTGCTTTTCCAATAAAAAAGAATAAAATAAATGGAGTAGCCAACATGGTGTCATAAAAAGCTTCAGGGTTTCAATTTAGAAGACTAGCAAGTCATGATATGACTGGAATGACCAACACCTTGAAGAGTTTTTGCATCCTCCCGTTTAAGTTTGGCTAGAAAGCAGATATTTTTCTCAAAGGACTTATGTCTATTTCTCCTATTTAAATAATCTCTAGGAGGAAAAACCTAGCAATTTAAAGTGTAGTTGTAGAGTTCTGTCCCCTAAATTGTAATCAGTCAACCATTTCATTTCAAGAATCAAATTTAAGTCTTCTTTAAATTATTAGAAAAAGATTGGGCTACTACTGTTCTTCTTTGCGGTGTGCATTCTTTTATTCTTTTTTTTTTTTTTTTGCATGTCTTGCTGGTTTGCTAATTTGATGACCCAACCTATACTAACTCACTTTCCTCATTTCTATCACAGGGCTTTCCATCTCGACTGCCACCACAATACCCAGGAGATTCAAATATTGCTCCCTCTTCCAGCGTGGCATCTGTTTGCATCCCTTCTACAGTCTTATCCCCTCCCATGCCCACAGAAGCATTAGCTACACCAGGTTACTTTCCTACAGTGGTGCAGCCTTATATGGAATCAAATCTTTTAGTTCCTGTGGGCAGTATAGGAGGACAGGTTCAAGTGTCCCAACCAGCAGTGAGTTTAGCACAAGCCCCCACTACATCCTCCCAGCAAGCAGCTCTGGAGGTAAATGGAATTTCTGCATGTTCATATCCAAAACATATGTATATAATGGGATAAAAATTACAAAGGAGAAATAGAGGTTCCCTGGTTTAGAACTTTCAAGACAGTTTCCAACTAACTTCTGAATGACTTTTTCTTACAGCAGAATGAAATGCCAATGTGGGGGCCTTGTTGCCACTGGCTGTTCTGTTGGGAAGTGAGTGTGCCTTGGAGAAGATTAACTCTATTAGCACTTCACTTCTCTAGCTAGTACTTTAGCCATTATTCTTCTCCTTTCACAAATTCTTGCCATTGGCAGTCGTAAGAATATCTTATCCTGCTGTGCTCCCAGTAATCATTTTTGCCCTACTAGGAGAAAGATCTGAATCATCTTTGCACTTTGCTCTGCCTGCCCTATTGCACACCTCTGGTAAGATGCTGGCTGCATGGCAAATTGTAGTTTCTCACTACATAGCAACTATGTTGGCTGATATCACACCATGCAGTCTATATCAGAGACTAGCTTTAGAAACTTCCTTTGGAATTTTAAGACCACGGTCTCTAGATGCTGAGTATTAAGAATTACTAGTAAATTTAGTGCTTTTAGGACTTAGAGGGATGGGGAATAAGAAAAAAATGAATAGCTTTTTAGAATAGTGAATAATAGATAAACTCTATTACTACCAAGATTTGAATTATTCTTTTTATTCACAGAGTACTCAGGGAGTCTCTCAGATTGCTCCTCCAGAGCCAGTTCCAGTAGCACAGCCACAACCTACCCAGCCTGCCACTGTGGTCTCTTCTATAGACAGGTATGTAGAAGTAACGTTCTCTATCCTTGACTGGTAGGTAAGATGTCATGAAACTTCAAAATATCGAACCTTAAATCTCATGCTGTAAACTGAACTTTGTTTTGAAGTGCACATTCAGATGTTGCCTCAGGTATGAGCGACGGCAATGAGAATGTCCCATCATCCAGTGGAAGGCATGAAGGGAGAACTACAAAACGGCATTATCGAAAATCTGTAAGAAGTCGCTCTCGTCATGAAAAGACTTCACGCCCAAAATTGAGAATTTTAAATGTAAGTATTGCTAATTTGTGGGTTTCATATCGTTACTATTATTTAAATATTTTTTTAGAAATGTATTATTGATTATTACGGGAACAACTATTACAGTCATTCCAGTTCTGCCCCCTTTGCTCCCCTCCACCTGGTACCCCCCTTCCCTCCAACAATGCCCCTGCCCCTTAGTTCATGTTTGTGGGTCGTGCATATAAGTTGTTTGCCTTCTCCATTTCCTATACTGTTCTTAACATCACCCTATTTTGTACCTACCAATTACACTTCTTAATCCCTGCACCTTTTCCTTCATTCTCCCCTTTCCCCTTCCCAGCTGATAACCCTCCAAATGATCTCAATATCTATGATTCTGTTTGTGGTGTGGTTTGTTTGCTTAGTTTATTTATTTTACTTTATTTTATTTTATTTTATTTATTTTTATTTTATTTATTTTTATTTTATTTTATTTTTTTTTTTTGACTATGCTATTAGGGTTGTCCCATTTTTTTCTCACCTTTATACCCCTCCACCTTGCACACCCCCTCCCTCCAGCATTCCCCCCACCTTAGTTCATGTCCCTGGATCATAAATACGAGTTCTTTGGCTTCTCCATTTCCTATACTATTCTTAACCTCCCCCTGTCTATTTTGTGTCTACCAATTATGCTTCTTACTCTCTGTACCTTTCCCTTCATTCTCCACCCCCTCCATGTGATCTCCATTTCTTTGATTCTGTTCCTGTTCCTGTTGTTTGCTTAGTTTGTGTGTCTTTATTTTTGTTTTTTAGGTTCAGTTGTTGATAGTTGTGAGTTTGTTGTCATTTTACTGTTGAAGGTTTTGATCTTCTTTTTCTTAAGTAAATCCTTTAACATTTCATTTAGTACTGACTTGGTGATGATGAACTCCTTTAGCTTTACCTAGTCTGGGAAGCATTCTGTCTGTCCTATTCTAAAGGATACTTTCCTGGATAGAGTAATGTAGGTTGTAGGTCCTTGCTTTTCATGACTTTGAACACTTCTTGCCAGTCCCTTCTTGCCTACAAGGTTTCTTTTGAGAAATCAGCTGATAGTCTTATGGAAGTTTCTTGGTAGGTAACTCTTTGCTTTTCTCTTGCTACTTTTAAGATTCTCTCTCTAACCTTTGGCATCTTAATTATGATGTGTCTCGGTGTGCTCCTCTTTGGCTCCATCTTGTTTGGCACTCTGTGTGCTTCCTGGGTTTGCATGTCTATTTCCGTTGCCAAATTAGGGAAGTTTTCTTCCTTTTTTTTTTTTTTTTCCCAAATAAGTTTTCTATTTCTTGCTCTTCCTCTCCTCCTTCTGGCATCCTATGATTCAGAAGCTGGTACTTTTGGAGATGTCCCAGAGGCTTCTTATACTATCCTCATTTTTTTGAATTCTTGTTTCTTCTTGCTGTCCTGGTTAAATGCTTATTTCTTCCTTCTGTTCCAAATCATTGATTTGGATGCTGCCTTCCTCCCCTTCACTGTTGGTTCCCTGTAGATTTTTCTTTATTTCACTTAGTGTAACCTTCCTTTCTTCCTTTTTTTTTTTTTAAACCATATTCAGTGAATTCTTTGAGCATCCCGATCACCAGTATTTTGAACTCTGCATCTTATAGATTGCTTATCTCTGTTTTGTTTAGTTCTTTTTGGGGGATTTTGTTCTGTTCTCTCATTTGGGCCATATTTCTTTGTCCCCTCAATTGGCAGCTTCCCTGTGTTTGTTTCTCTGTATTAGGTAGAGCTGCTTTTACTCCCTGTCTTTGTAGCATGGCCTGTTGTTGATTAATGTGGCTTTAAATCCTTAGTTGTCAGGCTCCCATCCACTTTGATTTTTTGACAGTTCTGGGTATTATTTGTTTCAAGGTGTAGTTGTAATTCTCTTTGTGGTTGCTTGAGGAGGTGAAGCATGTCTACCTAGACCTCCATCTTGACCGGAAGTCTTATTTATATATTTCTAATGCTCAGGTGTATTGATGAGACTGTAGGCTATTCTAATCACTCAAATGATACTGTTAAATTCCATATTTCTTTGAACCTTTTAGAGGAAAAACAGTTTTAGTTTGTAAAACAAAAACTTTACATTTCTTCTAGACTCTTCAGCAGAAGATGAGTATGTATCTTGAAGGCTGATATTTTCTTAAGGTTTTCTTGCTACCAGTTTAAGAAGCAGAGTACCAGTGACAGGAATAGTGGTAACATCAGCTTAAGTTCAAGTGATAATCTGCTTTACTTTCTCAAATTCAGTAATCTAGGTGAATATGGTCTTCTGAGATA
Organism: Anoura caudifer; assembly: GCA_004027475.1. Lineage (NCBI taxonomy): Eukaryota > Metazoa > Chordata > Mammalia > Chiroptera > Phyllostomidae > Anoura > Anoura caudifer. The sequence goes on from PVKU01008404.1 coordinate 40,036, forward strand.
ATGAAGTACCACTTCTTTTTTCTGTTTTAGGTTTCAAATAAAGGAGACCGGGTAGTAGAATGTCAGTTGGAAACTCATAATCGGAAAATGGTTACATTCAAATTTGATTTAGATGGCGATAACCCTGAGGAAATAGCAACAATTATGGTATGTCTGTGTTTGGAGTTCCAATTTTGCCTTAGTATTTGATCTAAATATCCAGTGCCCTAGGCAAATGTACAGTATTTTGTAATTTATATTGACAGTTACACATTTGATTCAATGTGAATCAAAATCTGTGATTTAGGATGTTTTGTCTTGGATATGTCTCACTAGGTATTAAGGAACTAACTTTCATGTCAAGTAAATAAAAATATAGGTGGTATACAGGTAGGGCAGAAGTCATAAAATTGGTACTTGAATGACTGAAAGCTTGAGAAACATTGTATTAATCAGACTGACATCACATTTCCTTTACAGGTGAACAATGACTTTATCCTAGCAATAGAGAGAGAGTCTTTTGTGGATCAAGTACGGGAAATTATTGAAAAAGCTGATGAAATGCTCAGTGAGGATGTCAGTGTGGAACCAGAAGGTGACCAGGGATTGGAGAGTCTACAGGGAAAGGATGACTATGGCTTTTCAGGTTCTCAAGTAGGTTCACCATTCCCATAGTGAAGGTTTGTTTATTTAAAATATTACCATACTGCCTAATTTGCCATGCAAAATGTCCAGTGATATGGTTACACCTCTGAGATAATCAAACATATATGTTCTCTTTGCATGTGGCACTTTGCTTTGCCTAATTAAATTTGCATTTGAGAATGAATTGAATTCTTTTGTTTGTTGTAGAAATTGGAAGGAGAATTCAAACAACCACTTCCTGCATCTTCCATGCCACAGCAAATAGGTGAATTTCTTTTCTTTCCATGTTTGCTTTTACCTTTGACCAAAGAAGTTGTGTGCTAATAATGAAATCTTGAAGATTCATATCAATGGCAATATATAAAAAAATAGTGCAATTAAGTGGTTTATTTCTCTTAAACCAGGCATTTCTACCAGTTCTTTAACTCAAGTTGTTCATTCTGCTGGAAGACGGTTTATAGTAAGTCCTGTGCCAGAAAGTCGATTACGAGAGTCGAAAGTTTTCACCAATGAAATATCAGATACGGGTAAGGAATTGCTTCTACTCCATACTTTATAAATTCTGTGGCATGTCTGCTGTATTGGAAGCTTGGTCATCTAGCAGTAGTTCAAATGATGACATAGACAGTAAAGAAGAGTAGAAAAATTGGGGTTCTAACCAACAGAGACACGTATGAAGGAAGAAGGAAGTAGGTGATGAAGAAAGAAGATTAAAGAAAAAAAGCCAAAAAGGAGAACCAGAGCTAGATACAACCCCCGTAGTAGACACTGTGTGGATGAAGTAGTATGTGTTTGTTTCTCCATTTAGTACTATTCTACATGCTTTGAGGTTACTTCATGTACATGCTATCTTATATTTTGATCAAACTACTTTGCTGTTTTAGAGCTTGTCATTTCCTTGGGAGAGGTTTTAAACCTTATTGGTATGTCACATTGGTGGTAATCCAAAAATGGATTGTTAGGACAATCTTTTGAATTCACCCTTTTAAAATGGACTGATTCTGAAACTTCTATTTTCCTTTGCAGTTGCCACCTCTACGTCTCATGCTGCTGGAATGAACTTGTCTCACTCTGCTTCATCCCTTAGTCTACAGCAGGCCTTTTCTGAACTTAAAAATGCCCAAATGACAGAAGGTCCCAGTACAGCACCTCCTAACTTTAGTCATACAGGACCAACATTTCCAGTAGCGCCTCCATCCATGGGTAGCATAGCTGGAGTCCCAACCGTAGCAGGAACCACACCTTCAGCATCAATTCCTGTAACTAGTTGTCCTCTTAATGACATTTCCACATCAGTAGTTCAATCTGAGATTACAGTGCCCACTGAAAAAGGGATTGCCACCTGCATAGGTGTAACTTCAAGTGGTCTCCCTATGCTACCTGTGTCTGAATCACCAGTGCTTGCCAGCGTGGTTTCAAGCATCACAATACCTTCTGTTGCCTCAACATCAGCAACATCCCAGTCAGTTCAGGCTCCCATATCTGGGAGCACTGTTTCTAGTATAAGCACTTTCCCCTCCATACCAGTTTCAACAACTTCAGCCTCTGCAGTATGCAGTGCTCCTGCCCCAGAGGCTAAGCCTTCACCTGTATTATCTCAGCAGACAGCAGGCAGCACTACAGGGGCAGCCACATTAACCTCAATTTCTGCCACCACTCCATTCCCAAGCATAGTTTCACAGCCATCTCTTCAGCTTAGCAGCAGCACCTCTGCTCCTACTCTAGCTGAGACAGTGGTGGTTAGTGCATACTCACTTGATAAAACATCTCATAGCAGTACAACTGGATTGGCTTTATCCCTCTCTGCATCATCTTCCTCTTCCCCTGGAGCACTAGTATCTAGTTCTATTTCTCAATCTGTTGGGGTGCATCCTTTGGTCACTCCATCAGCTATAGGTTCTACTCCTGTCCTTTCCCAAGCAGCAGGACCTACTTCTACACCTTTATTACCCCCAGTACCTAGTGTCCCACCCTTGGTACAGCCTGTTGCCAATGTGCCTGCTGTACAGCAGACACTAATTCATAGTCAGCCTCAGCCAGCTTTGCTTCCCAACCAGCCTCATACACACTGTCCTGAAATAGATGCTGATACACAACAATCCAAAGCTGGCATTGATGACATAAAGACTCTAGAAGAAAAGCTGCGGTCTCTCTTTAGTGAACCCAGCTCATCTGGAACTCAACATGCCTCTGTCTCATTGGAAACATCACTAGTAGTAGAGACCAATATCATACCAGGCATCCCGACCACTGCTGTTGCACCCAGCAAACTCATGACTTCAACTACAAGTACTTGCTTACCACCAACTAGTTTGCCATTGGGAACAACTGGTTTGCCCGTTATACCAGTGGTCACACCTGGGCAAGTTTCTACCCCAGTCAGCACTACAGCAGGAGCAAAACCTGGAACTGTTCCATCAAAGCCACCTTTAACTAAGGCTCCAGTAAGATTTTGTTTTGAAATAATTTGATAAATATGATCACTTTTTCATTGTAATTGCATTTTTTCAACTCAGCCTTGCAAATTTCAAATGAATTTATAAAAATGGCTGATAGTAGGCAGTTGCTATTTATTAAATAAATTGATTGGAGGTGATTGTAGGATATATGTACATGAGAGATTTTTCCTTTTGAAATATGGCAGGATTTTTGGGTTAGTTATACTGCATGATTTTCTAAGAATTTATAATAATCAGGCCAAGCTATACAAATACAATAAGATTATAAGCATTTATTCCTAAATGGTCCAAACTGAAGGGATCTGTATCCCAGAAGAGAGCTTAATGCTTTTGCTGACAATTGTGTATAGTAACAGTAGTTCATAATCTTTGTTTCAGTGAGAAGGAAGAAAATTTTCTGCTTTGCTTAGATTCCACAGATGTACAATATGGGGTCTATAAAAAATTGGAAGTTGTCGATGTGCTTTTTTTCTGCTGTGGTTATGCATTGCCATTGATGGGAGATTCTTTCCACAGTAGGGTAATGTACAGACTTCACTCAGGCAAAAAAAAAAAAAAAAAAAAACACTCCCAAATTGCTTGATAATACTGGATTTCTGATGCTTTTTGTTTTCAGACCTGCACCTTGGTTATTTCTGAACTGTTTTGTTTTCTCAGAAAAGTCTTGTTTTTGGAAAAGCCTAAATGAACCAAGTCATTGGTTCACAAATGTCTGGATTGTGCCTCTCATGTCTATACAGCCTTTTTTCCCTCCATTTTCCCTGGAAAATGACCTCTTACTAAATTTTACTATTCATTTTATTGGTATGTCATAGTAACTCCTGTAGTAGCATCATGGTTATAAGGTCCTTTATTTAATATAGATACCAGAGTGTAACCCAGGTGACAAGTATGCCTTAACTAGATACATTTATTCTTATGCTTCTGCATTTGAATTAGTTGATTTGTTCTCCAGTATTCAGTCTTTACTGTTAAAGTCTCATGGACTTGAATTTCCCTTCATTGTCTATAGGTGCTGCCATTGGGTACTGAACTTCCAGCTGGTATTCCATCCAGTGAACAGCAGCCACCTTTTCCAGGACCATCACTAACTCAGGTGCCCCAAGACTTGGCAGACTTCTTTTTGTAACCCTGTTCTTTTCTTTCACAAAGTTTATTTAAATTCTCCACAATGGGATCTTGGCTTCTGGCTTCTATTTGGTTTAGACTTCATAACAGCTTCTCTTTTAACAATGAAGCTAACTGACCCAAGCCCTATTTAAAGTGAGAAGCTTTGCATTATTTTGGTTTATAACGTTGCTTCAAGTAATCTAGAAAACATTTAATTTTTTGTGTGTGTTACAAAGGAAGAAAATAGCCAAGTTGACATTTTGCCAGACAAATGTAACTTCTCTCATTCATACTTGCGTAGAAGAGTGAAATTGCATCTTAAGTATGAGCTAAGTCATTCTAGATCATCATGGAAGTAAAGAATTACATGTAAACAAAAGTAACTTTGAAAGTTCCTCAGGAAAGGGTACCATACTAATTGATAATACCCTTTTTCTATGAGTTCAGTGCAACCAGTTTTTTCTTGAGTTTGACATTTCTTGCAATGACCACCTCATTAAGAAATTGGCTTAGATATAGGTAGGTATAAGGGTGATGTTTCATGAAAGATATGGGGTGGGGAACAAAAAATGGAACTTACTAAAAATTGTGTGTTCTTACATGTTTCAACTTCAGTCACCTTCAAAGTACTCTCCATTTGAAGCAGTACACCTACTGAGATGTGTTTTCTACTGCTCAAAACAGTTTTTGAACTCAATTTTGATGCCTTTTAGTGCTTCTGCCATTTTTTCTTTCACCTCTTTCACATCAGCAAAATGTTTCCCTTTGAGGACTTTTCATCCAGGGAAACAAAAAATTGTCACTTGTGAGATCAGGTGAATAAGGAGGGTAGGGCACAACGGTCATGCCTTCTTTGGTCAAAAATTGTCTCAGCGTGGTGTGGGCAGGTGCACTCGTAAATCACCCATCATGAAATGGGCAAATGCATTGAAAGGGTCTTCAAAAAAATTCACTGAAGCCAAACACAGCCTCTCACTATAACAACCAGCTGGTACACTGATACAAATGGGTTCCCAGAACACCCTCCTAGTGGGGGAAACCTGTACTACAAGGGGCCTGCCCTCTAGAAGATATTTTCATTTTCTTGGCGATTCCCTCTCCTATATATGTCTTTAAATACGAAAATCACACAGCTCAGCTAACATGATTCTCATGATTCATCATAGAGGAGCTGAGATCAATGACAAGAATGTGAGATTCCTATCTCACACTCATTTCTGCCCATTGGATATAGTAGTGGTCAGAACTGCCTGCGGTATTTAAATACTTTTTCCCTTTCCCACCCTACCCTACCACCCCACACATATAGTTGAATTCCAATAGGAAAGTATTCATTATACATCCATTGTAACCATAAAAAGTTTCTGTGTGGGTCAAGCTAGTAAACATTAAAACTAAATTAGGAAATTTTAAAACTAAAATAATTTAGTTTTAGAATCATAAATAAGAAAAACATAGTAAATTGCTAATTTGAGAAGTCTAAATTTATCTCTAGTTCTTTAATCCCAAATATACAGTAAAACCTAATGCAATGAACTCTCCATAATAAAGTAATACCTCCAAAAGAGAACCCATTCTATCAGCTACTAAAGTTTTTTTAAAAATTGTATTGTGGAATTCTGTAAATTAGGAGTTTTAAATCTATTTTCTCATTAAAAACATATATTCATTCTTTTTAGGATTTTGTTTATTTTTTTAGGCAGAGGGGAAGGGAGGGAGAAAGAGAGGGAGAGAAACCTCAATGTGTGGTTGCCTCTCACACATCCCTCACTGGGGAACCTGGCCTGCAACCCAGGCACGTGCCCTGACTGGGAATCGAACCAGTGACCCTTTGGTTCATAGGCCAGCACTCAATCTACTGAGCTACACCAGCCAGGGCTCAAATTTCCAAAAGGGCTTTAAGTGTGATAAAAAAAAGGCAATAAGACATGGAAGGGTGAGGGTAAGTGGGTAGTGCTTGCGTATAGACAGGGAAAAGCATAAGTAAAAGCTACAGAAGAATAGGTTGATAGAAGCTAAGACAGATGTATGTTTAGACTGTAGCAAAGTGTGAAAGTTATGGGTCAGTCAAAAGCATAAAACAGTATGTTCTGTATTAATGGGGTATTTATGAAGACTCTGAATATGCCAAAACCTATAATTACTGTGGTTGTTTTCATTCAGTCTCAGCAACCTCTGGAAAATCTTGATGCTCAGTTGAGAAGAGCACTTAGTCCAGAGACTGCTGCGGTGACATCTGCGGTGGGTGTAAGTTTTGAAAATCTTGATGAAATCTTTCCTAATATATTATATTCCTAGACCATTTTAGTCTTTGGTTGTTCTGGCCAACAGAAATGAGACAGGCTAATGAAAAATTAACACTGATCCAGTTGTGTAACTGGAAAAGATTTGGAGGAAACTATAAAGTTTTAACTTCTTCCTTTTAGGTGTGTGACATAATAATGTTCTGATTAAAACTAGTTTTTCCATGATTATTGAAGATATACTCAAAAGTATGCCATGAGAAAAAAAAGAAAGCGTTAAGAAGGGTAACCGTATAGAAGGGTTAAGATTCAATTTCTTCTTTAAAAATCTGTCTTTCTTTACATGAGGCTTATTTTTAGGCTGTTAAAAATAAAGAAAACTTCCTCAGATATAAGTGTTTCTTCACGCATACTATCTTTCTGTCTGCCCTTTATAAAGGCCAGAAGAAAGGTAGCAGGACAAAAGTTTCAGAGTGGTTGAAGCTAAAGTTTTTGTGGTGTGTGTGTGTGTGTTTTGCAGTCTGTGTCTGTGGTGGCTCCAACAGCAGTTACAGAAGTAGCAGCACAGCCTCCGAAGGATGGTGAGAAGCATATTCTTCCTCTTACGTTACTGATTCCAAACATTCCCTATAATTGATGTTAAAGGGTACTATTTCAAAGACACATTCTTAAGAATGTAGGTGTACTTGAGACTATTTTAAAGCACATTTTTATGTTTGTCATGACCAAGGACCATTGATACTACTATCCAAGAGCATGTAATACTAGCAAATTAATGAATCTTTTACTTTTTTTCTTTTTTTTTAAGAGGGAACAATGCAAGGGGTAGTGGTAGTTTCTTAGCATAAAACCCCTTGTTATTAGCTAGGCTTGATTCTTGCTAAGAGAGACAAGGAAAATCATGCATATATATAAAAGTTAATTTACTGGTGTTGGATTTTGTTACACTGAATATATAGAGATAGAGATAAACTTGAATATCATGGATGGTAGAAATACAAATGTAAGATGTCAATTAATCAGTTTAAACATTATTTTAATCTATTTTTGGAGTCTTTAATGTTGCCATGCCCATAAAATATAATCTCTTCAGGGGAAGTTCCAACTTAATTTTGCAAAAATTATTTATATCAGCAACTTAAATATTTTAATAGGACTTTTATCATCATGTGCTTAATCATAAGTTCACATCAATTACTGCTGTTCTAAAGTTTTGTAGTGAGTCTCTGCACTTAAATCATCAGTCCCACAGAACCTAGGAAATTTAAAAGTTCTATTTTTTTGTTGCCTTTTCCTTCAGAATCAAATTTAAAAGTGAAAATACTTAAATGTGAGCTATACTTAATGCAGTGTGATTTTTGCATAGCACATGCTTATTATTAATTTTCCCATTTTGTAATATATCCATTCTCAGTACCACCTGACACAAATGTACTTCCTGTGTAACTATTAAGAAGATTACCTAAATGCTGTTCTTCCTGTCTTTCTTAAATGCTAAATTTCACTTAAAACTACAAAATATTTTCAAGGGAATTGCCTCTCTTTTTAAAGTCACTGGAACAAATTATAAAGTCTAAAAATGGAGAAATTAAAAGGGAATATAGAATATAAAAAAGTTAGCCTTTCAAATCACAGAGTAAGTGATAGAGTATTTCATTAAATGGTTGTAACAACTGGACAGCCACCTGGAAAAAAACAAGGATAGATTGCTAGCCTTAGACCAAAATAAATTCCAAATGGATCAAAGATGGAAAATGGTATCGTAAAATGGGACTATGAGAAGACATAAAAGGAATTTTTTTTTTTACACTAGAGCAGGATCAACAAACTTTTTCTGTACAAGGCCAGAAAGTAAACATTTCAGGCTTTGCCAGCCATTCAGTCTCTGACACAACTACTTAGATCTATTATAGCCTAAAAGCATCAATAGACAATGCATAATGAGCTTCTGTGTTCCAATAAAATTTATTTATAAAAACAAGCAGTGGGTTGAATTTGATCCATACATTGTGGCTTGCTGATCCCTCATGGAGAGAGAAAGGTGGTGTTATGTTTAATAGCCAGCCTGGAGGCAGTAACATTTAAATTTTTCTGCATGGAAAAAACACGCCATTAGGTCCAAAGATGAATGAAAAACTAGGAAATGTATGTGTTTATGTATTCATATCACAAAAGGGTACTTTGCTAATATAAAGAGTTCTATAAATTCAGCATGGACCAAAAATAAAAAGATACAGAAAAAAGAAACTTAGGCATGAAAATACTTAACTTCCTTTCTGATAACAGAAATGGAAAGTAAAACTACAAGTGATAGTGTTTCTCATTTTTCATTGGTAAATTCAGAAGTTTAATAGCCACCGATGACTTGGTACAGCCTCTTTGGAGATAAATTTAGTAATGTCTGTTAAAGTTTTAAGTGGGAATGATTCAGCATTTCCATTCTTAGGTATTTACTCCACATATCTAAAAGAAAATATTTATTAGAGCATTTTTATAATTGTAAGAAGGTTGAATAACTTGTGTTCAATAGTAGAAGCATGGTTAAAATGTACATTTAAAAATTCATATCTAAATGTTTTGTGCATATAGTACAATACGACGCATCCATTAAAAAGAATGAGACATTGATGCAGAATGATCTCTAAGTTATATCATTTAATGGAAATATCACAGTCAGTGTTCTCCTGGTTGTGTAAAATAAGGAAAATGCTAGTATAGATTCTGCATTATCTCTAGAAAGAAACTCAAACAAGTGATCATCGCTAGAGAGGACATAGGTGCCTTCAGAGTAGCTCAGAGCTACTTACCAGTGGTTCTACCACTGTGACTGCCTTGTTCTAGGGTTTTGCCTGAGTGTTGCCTAACAGTTTGCCATAGCTGGTGTTCATTTTTAAAATGGGTCATAATATCCTAGGTAAAAATCTCATTGTTCCCTTCTTTTATTTATATCTTAGAGTTTGAATAACTGAGTATATCTGCCTGTTAACTTTAGTTTTTATAGTATCTCTTAATATTGTAGTTAAGCTGTTTTGGTTATATAGTTTTTAACCCTTTTCAGTGGAGGATACATTCCAACACCCCAGTGGATGTCTGAACCTCCAATAATGCAGAACCCTATATTTATACTATGTTTTTTTCCAGTATATACATACCTATGATAAAGTTTAAATTTTTAAATTAGGCACAGTCGGAGACTAACAGCAATGACTAATAAAAAATAGAGCAACTCCATCCATATACTGTAATAAAAGTTAATTGAATGTCCTCTCTCTCTCTACTTGGAATTACCGTGGGTAACTGAAACCACTGAAAGTTAACCAGTATATCAGGGGGACTTCTGTAGGTAACTTATTTTTTCAAACAATATCATATCAACATACACCTGTATACGTAAAGGTAGAAGGTCAGTGATAAATTTTCAGTCTTGTACAATGTTTCCCAACCAACATAATCTTTTATACTAAAGGGATCTTGTAGGAGAGCAAACAGTGACTTTCCCCTTGTTGAACAAAAAGCCTAAGGGGAAGAAACTTTCCTTACCTCTAATAACTTTCCTCATCTGATATGTAGTTTCCTTTTGCCAAATTTCTGGCCAAAGGGAAAGGAAGCTAATTAAAGATGCTAATTTATTTTCCTACTCCATCTATTTGTTCCAGTGCCACAAGTTACAGCAACTAGTTCAGGAACTGGTGTTTTTAAGACGGGACGATTTCAGGTAAGACAGTCACTTTTCCTTGCTTTGATTCCCTTTTTTGGGAGTATATTTGGGAGTATGTATATTTAATAAAATTATTACCTACCTTTTGGGACATAATTGCCAACTTGATGATATATTTCTTTTGTATAGCACTTTATTCTAACTGTTTTCCTTAGGATTACTTTTTTGGGGTGTATGTACTTCCATTCCTTTTTTTCCTGTACATGTGTATATCTAAAATGGACCTTGCTTCACATCCTACCATTCTTCTTATTAGTCGTTAGGTTGCTTTTCCAACATAAATAAAGTAACAACAGTAAACATTTTTGTATATAAAAATATTTTCCACATTGTGCATAACCTTTGGGATTAATTTCTGAAGGAAAAATACTGGGTCACATCAAGTGATGTATCATTTTACTCTCCCAGTCAGCCCAAGTGAACATTTTCTGGCTCTTAGTATGTAGTGCCAAACAAGCTTTGAAAGTAATTCTTACTACTGTTTTAACAACTATTTGCCAGGTGCCAATTCAATACCAACACCACCAGGAATCCTCAGTTTGAGGTGCAGTTTCTAAGAAAGAAACTTTATTCAGTGCAAAACAGCTCAATTGTAACATAGCACAGAATGCCTGCATGGCAGCCCTGGGGCCAGGCGCCTCTCCAACTTCAGACAGCTCTGCTCCTTGCTGGTCTGCTTTGTGCTGTGCTGTCTGCTCTGGCCTCCCATGTTCTGCTCCAGAAGGATATCTTGAGGGCTTCAGCTCAGTACTGGAAACATAGTCTTCAGTCTTCAGTGGAAAGGGGAAAGTACACTCCCAGAGCCAGAAGGCTGACTTGTGTAGACAGAAGTCCCCACCCCTGGTCCCTGATTGGTCCATCCTTATGCACATGAGTACTCAAAATCCTGGAAGTTTGATCCCAAAGGTACTGTCCTGATTGGTCAGGATAGAGCCATTCTTACTATTTGGTGAAGAAGTTGGTGGGACTATAGCTGCTCAGCTCTGAGTGAATGGAGAAAGCCTCAGTCCTATTGGTTGAAACAGGATTCCAGGAACTTCTTTATAAGGGCTGGCTCAGATGGCAAAAATACAGTGCAGGCAGGTAGTGCAGAGGTAGGTAGTTCAGTACAGGCTTCTCCCTGGAGTATACTTTGCATGAGAAGTCCCTATGTAGGAATGGTTGCTAGGCTCTGTGTTTTGGTTGTTTTTCTTTTCCTTTTCCTTTTCCTTTTCTTTTTCTTTTTCTTTTTCTTTTTTAAATTTGAGCCCAGTTAGCCACCAGGAGCCCCTCTTAGTTGGTATCTCCTTTCTCAGGGTTAACATTTTCATGATAGCAATTGGAGTTGGGGATAGCACTTGGTCATGTTGATTCTTGAAGCTTAGCTGGCATTTAGTGTTTATTGGATTTAATCTTTGCAGTTTTTCTTATTCACAAACAACCTTCAAAATTCTGTGACCAGTTGTTACTTATATTTTTACTAAGATTTGAATGTAAGTCCTGTGGTATAAAAGTAATTTACTTAGTAAGCTTAGCCAGCCACTCAGAATCTACATGTAATCTGTACACCTCAGTACAGATCATGGTTCTCTATAATGGTATTCTGCTTTCTTTCACAATGAAAAATGTAAGCCCTGGATGGTGTGGCTCAGTGGATTTAGCGCCGGCCTGCAAACCAAAGGGTTACCAGTTTGATTCCCAGTTGGGGCACATGCCTGGGTTGCAGGCCAAGTCCCCAGTGGGCGGCATGCAAGAGGCAATGACACATTGATGTTTCGCTCCCTCTCTTTCTCCCTTCCCCTCTCTCTAAAAATAAGTAAATAAAATATTATTTTAAACAATGAGGGACTATGTAAACAAATAATCAGCCTACTAATTGGCTAAGAACTAAAGTAATTCCTTTTTTTAATGGTCCATTCTAAAAATCAAATATTGGGGCCTTTTTTAAAAAATCTCACTTTGGTCTCTATCCATCAGGTTTCAGTTGCAATGGATGATGCCCACAAAAAGGGTAAAAATAAGTCAGAAGATGCAAAGTCTGTTCATTTTGAATCCAGCACTTCAGAGTCTTCAGTGCTATCAAGTAGTAGTCCAGAGAGTACCCTGGTGAAGCCAGACCCTAATGGGATAACCATCCACGGTGTCTGTGCAGATATACCAGATGGTGCCCACAAAACTCCTGCCTCAGAAGCAAAGTCAGAAACTGGGCAGCCTACCAAGGTTGGACGTTTTCAGGTGACAACAACAGCAAACAAAGTAGGTCGTTTCTCTGTATCAAGAACTGAAGATAAGATCACTGAAGCAAAGAAAGAGGGACCAATGGAATCTCCTCCTTTTGTGGATTTGGAACAAGCTATTCTTCCTGCTGTGATACCAAAGAAAGAAAAGCCTGAACTATCAGAGCCTTCACATCTGAATGGGCCATCTTCTGACCTGGAGGCTGCCTTCTTAAGTAGGGATATGGATGATGGTTCAGGTAGTCCATACTCCACCCACCAACTGAGCTCAAGAAGCCTCCCTATCCAAAATCTAAGTCAAAGCCTTAGTAATTCACTCAATTCCTCTTACATGAGTAGTGACAATGAGTCAGATATCGAAGACGAAGACTTAAAATTAGAGCTGCGACGACTACGTGAAAAGTAAGTATGTTTTCTCTTACCAAAGAATAATGGCAGAATTAAGACCTAACTCCTGGTACCTATATTAGTATTCTTTTTATTGCAATATGCTTATGTCTCAATTCTTTTAAAGAGAAGGGTGATAAGGTAATTATGAATACAGTTCTCATTGGGTCTCCTGTACTCATAAGGATCCACAGCAGTTCTAGTTAATAGAACTTCATCAGCACGTTTGTATTATTGTTACTTTATTATATTATTGATATCATTTTAAATCATTATTAACCTAATGTAGATTATGTTGGAAGGTTTTGTGGATCATATTTGACAAACTAAATCAGAGTAGTAAATTTAGTACTCCTGCGTATAGCCTCAAAAGCCAGGATATCTTTTTCTCCTAACCATTTGTTGGCTGGGAACTTGATGGATTTTGGCTTGCATAATGGAGGACAGCAAGATGAGCTGACAAAATGGAATCTCATAGTAGTAGAAGTTAGATTAAGTACATTTGAGGAAAAGATTCAAAAGTATATAAATACTTGAATGGAGGTTAAAGAATATGTGGTTAATTCTTGTTTGAACAAAGGTGGTTGTAATCTTTTTGAATTATGTTTGGTTATCTTTCATAGACATCTTAAAGAGATTCAAGACCTGCAAAGTCGCCAGAAGCATGAAATTGAATCTTTATACACCAAACTGGGCAAGGTTCCCCCTGCTGTCATTATTCCCCCAGCTGCCCCCCTTTCGGGGAGAAGAAGGCGACCCACTAAAAGCAAAGGCAGCAAATCTAGTCGCAACACTTCCTTGGGGAATAAAAGCCCCCAGCTTTCAGGTAAACAGCACTGGACCAGGTCAGCCATGACTGTCCTGTGTTTTGTTTCTGTCTCCAACAGTAAATATAACCCATTGAACATTTGTTATTTTTGTTACATTCCAAAAGAGTTTGACTTTCCTAATATTCTTACTTCCTTGAATTCTCTATTCCCTATATATATAGTACCTCTTTTTTTAGTCTATGGAAGTAGACTAGGTGAGTACAATGACCTATTCCATTGTAATCTATATTGCTGTCTATTTATAGTCTTTATTTATAGTTGTTCTTAAGGATAAAACATTTAGTATTTATTTACATTTATATTTGCTAAATGTAACTCATACCTCATATATTTCCCCAAACTCTTAGGCAGTTGGAAGGAAATACATTGACTTCTACTTAGTAAAGTTAAGTTCTTTCTTTTAATGACTGCAACTGGGTCATAATTGCAACTGGGATGAGTATAAATTTCATATAGGTATTTGAGTATGTCTTATGGGTAATTTCCTTGATCAAAGTGTTTATGTCATTTTACCTATATTGAAATAAAGAAGTTCCTGGTGTTTGTAATTGAAAATATAGTTAAATCATAACCTATAATGAGTTATAGGTCTATTTCGATTGTGGTAGACAGTTTTTATTTACCCTTTGGTGTAATTATGGTAATGTTAACAGGTAATTTGTTGAAAATGAAAAAGTCTAAAATAGTTTGTGCTCATCTTTGCTCTGCAGGTGTAATGTAAATATGTTGGAGAGCAGTTTAGGCCATCTACCAAGAATAATTTTAAATATGCATTACCATAGTCACCTACGTCTTTCTTTGATACCTCTTTTGTACTTGATTTGACACCTGCTTATAAGAAAAATTGAGCAGGCACTGCTTGCCAAACCTCTTTGTATCATGATCCAACTCAGTGTTTTATAGCAGGGTAAAAAAGGCAGTTGTGGAACTGCGAAATGGGATTCTGCTGTACCTGCTACATATTCTAGCCTTCTTACTCAGGTCAGATCTAAAGCTAAAAATCTCTCAGGATAGTTTTCTGTAGCCTATTAACTGTTGATTCCCATGTCATTCCTCACTTCTCCTCCTGTTGGTTCATTATTTATAGCTTTTGACCCATTAATCACTCAGACAAATGGGAGGAATAAGGATAGTGCCTATTAAGTGCATTGGGAAAGGTATACAGGTTTCCTCATGCCACTTTATCCCCTGGCAGGTAATTTGTCTGGTCAGAGTGCAGCTTCAGTCCTGCACCCCCAGCAAACCCTCCACCCTCCTGGCAATGTCCCAGAGACTGGGCAGAATCAGCTGTTACAGCCCCTTAAGCCATCTCCCTCCAGTGACAACCTCTATTCAGCCTTCACCAGTGATGGTGCCATTTCAGTACCAAGCCTTTCTGCTCCAGGTCAAGGTAAGAAAGTTAAAGAAACCAGCATATTCCAAAAACATTAAAATGAGATATTGCCATATCCAGGACAAAAAGCCTGATGAGTAACCTATTGTTAAGGTGGGTTGGAAGACCAGCTGACCAGGTCACTGCTTGGATGTTGTACACTTCCAAGGGTCTTAAGGCTGAATGGGTGGGGGTGATGATTAGATTAGGTGCGCTCAGCACTCCCATCAGGTGAAATAGCTTCTTTTCAAGGCATTCCAGCAAAAAGTTGTGTCTGTGACCTATATGAAGAACTCATTTGGGATTTGCCAGTGTAGACTTTTTAAACTTCTGAGTATGGCAGTAGCATACTAAGATGAATAGTCCTGCAATTCAGTTCATTTGTATATATAAAATATACTTTTCAAATATAGTTTTATTTATTAATGATGATTCAAAACAATCCCAAAGAGGAAAGAGTTTCTAGTAACATTGGAACAAGACTTGAAAGGAAGTGGGTGTCTGGGTAGAAAAGAATAGGAAGAAATATGGAAATATGGATAGCGAGCTTAGGTACTTTTGCCACAATATTATTGAAATTACAGATTAGATTGTCTCTTCACAAAATAAATGGACTTGTTGGCAAGAGTGCAAACTAGCATGATTCCTACTGTGAAAAGCTTCAGCTTTTTGCAGATGGAGGGAATTGACGCCTAATTTTCCTATCCTATATATCTGACCTTTCCCTAGAAGCTTGTTCTTCTGTGTGCCATTGTAGCGCATTTCACCATTCCAGCCTCCAGTTTCTAACATCATGTAGTTGTGTTCTGTCTCTTCTCTCCGTTATTCCCTGTTTCTCCCCTCTCACAGGCTGTGCGAAGTTTAACTGTGCATCTGAGCAGGTGACATTCAAACCTGGTGGCAGGAGGACCCGATTTCTGAGTACGCCCTGCTTGGCTCTTTGTGTGTAACACCTTTACTCCTTCCTCGTCCTTGTTCTTCTGCTGCTTGGATATGCTGTTTCATGCAGTTCATTTTCATTTGTCTCTGTGTATCATCTACTCGGTGGCTTGGCTGAACTACTGTTACCCTCAGAAGTTTGGGTCCCTGTGTTATTATGATAAAAGATGTAGAAAGAATAACAGGTTTCTATAAACTTCAAAGCAACTTTCTGGTAGAATTGCTTCTTTATAGATCCATAACAGGGAAGACATGGTGTCGGGCTACATGGACTGCTGGGTCCTTTAGAATAATGAAGACTGAACTTCATAGTCCTATTCAGTACTGGCCCTTGCTTTGTCATTAGAAGTGACAGAAAGCATCTTGACCATTGATACACTTAGGTTCCGGCAGCAGGTAAAAGTTTTACCCTATTTTTCTATTTTTCAGAAGAGGTTGGAATCTTTTTCTGGTCAAATGGCCTTACCATCTGTCAGTTGAAAGATGCTAAAATTTCTTCAGTGAATCCTTTCACCACCAGTACCTTCTTCTAACTTCATAAAATTAGAGGTTGAAAGAGTTTCGGTGTAGTTACTTTCATAAAGCATTTATTCTGTTAAGGCCAAATCCAAGCACCTGAGTGTGAAAATGGTCTTTTTAACTTACTGTATTTTGCTGTATATATCGTACTCGTGTGTATAGTGCGTACCCACATTTTTGGCCCAAACTTTCAGGAAAAAACTTTCGTTTTAATTTTTTAATTCAATTTTTTTACTTATTTACATTTAGATACTTGTTTTTTGTACTATAAAGGAAATTTAGCATTTATTTTTTTAACATATTATGGTAGAAGAAATTTTATGTGACAAGTAATTATAAAACACAAGAACAGATGCAAGGTATTTCAGGTACTATCCATATATAATGCGCATCCTTATTTTTCCCTCAAAAATTTGGGCAAAACCAGTATGCATTATTCACAGCAAAATATAGTAATTGCTGGGATTTCCAGCTTTCTTCTTCTTCTTTTTTCTTGTTTTAAGATTTTATTTACTTTTAGAGAGCGGGAAAAGAGAAAGAAATAGAGGGAGAAAAACATCAATATGTGGTTGCCTCTCACGTGCCCCCCTACTAGGGATCTGGCCCACAACCCAGGCATGTGCCCTGACTGGGAATCAAACTGGTGATTCTTTGTTTTGCAGGCGGCACTCAATCCTCTGAGCCATAGTAGCCAGGGCTCCAGCTTTCTTCTTAAAGACAAGACACAATAGCAAGTCACCCAACATCTCCAGCCCATTTTCCCTTTCTGTGAAATGGAGATGATGGCTGTCTTCTAGGGTTGTACAAATCAAATTAAGTCATGTACACAGAAACAGGAAGTGCACATTTTCCTATGATTGGCCATTGTCTGCCTGGCACATGGTAATCAGTAAATGTACATTGAAATAAAATTTAATAAACAAAAATAGGGCTCAAAAAGAAAACCTTTTGCTAGAGTTTAGATAAAGATCTCTGTTAAGGCCTCAAACTTCTGATGTGGTTATTGAAGTGCTTGTTAAATGCATGTGCTAAGAGGCCGTCACTGTTTCTGAGTATAGTTATGAGGTCTTTGGGCCTCCCTCACACATCACGAGTCCAGAGCTATTTGACAAAGGATGTGGAAGACATTAGCTAGTTTGGGAGTTTTCCAAGCATGTGTGATTTTTGAGCATTTGGATCAATAACTTTCTGGTAAAACCAGACTGGACCAAGCATATTAGCATCTTGACACTTAAATAATCATTTAATTTGTATGTCCAGCTAGAAGGATGAAGAGACATTAATAAGAGGAGACTAGTGTTTCAAGGTAGAATGTGACATGTCTGGCCTATGTTATACCCCTTGAAATATCTAAGAGGGAATAACCAGAACCAAGGCATTTTGTAATGTGATAGGTACCACTTCAAAGTAGTTCAGTACATTGTCATTACACTCGTAAAGGTAGGTGGTATTACACTGTTGTTCAAATGAAAGTGTTCCATAATATTAACTCTTACCTCTTCCTTTTGGATCTAAAATGAGAGGCCCGACATCTGTTGAAGGCACATCAGTATATATTTTATAAGCCTTGGTGTACAGATTTCACAAGACAGATTTAAAGCAAATGTGAGAAGAAAAAACTGGTGCTTATAGGCATGGAGGTCTTAATAGTTTTGAATGCATTATTTTATGCTCTCAAAATAGATAATGGTTTAGAAGCATGGCTTGCCTTAATGCTTTATTTATGTTCAAAAGTTGCTTGTTTTCCATATACTTTTTAAAGGTCTTTCTAGAGGGGAAAGTGTTAGTATGTATGTCTAGGATGTGGAAATATATTAGCCAATTTAAATTATGTGAAAACTGTAACAATGGTACTGTCAGCCTACTGTGGTAGAATTGCTAATGCATTTAATTGAGTGCTTTTTAACAACCCAGCAGGAGAAACAGAAAGTGGGACAGGGTCAGTGGAAAGACTGCTTGGGTATTTGAAATTCAAGTGGTGAGATCTGAGAGACTGGAGTACCTCCACATCCCAGAACCCTGATGCAGGGCATTACTCTTTTAGATACAAAGATTGGCTATGGAAACTCAGCTTCTGGCAGCCAGGTACCACAGTCCATCAGATACCAAGTTAAGGCTAACAGCCAGAAAGGTACATCCCATAAAACTACATCTCTGGCAAGGGCTCCAGGTCCTACCAGTCTGTCTCCCCTCCTGCTTTCTCTTGCTGGGACTTTGTGTGCTGTTTGAAGATTCTAAATATTTTACACTGATGTTTCTTTATTTTTAACACATTGCTCTCTCTTTGTGCTTCAGGGAAGATGGTGAAAAAAGTCTGTCCTTGCAACCAGCTCTGTAGTAACTATCTTTTTTTTCTGTTACTTTTGGTCCTTGATTGCAAAGCTTATTACCTATGAGCTCTTTGAATCTTGAAGCCTCACAACTCACTGATTCCCAACTTCCATCTCTCTAGTTCTGCACCCTTTTCTAATATATACTTTAACATGCTTAATTGCTGACCAGTGGCTATCCTTCCAGATTAAGAAATCACCTCATAGTCAGTTTTTTCAGTGGTGACCCCTGTGAGCCTACCTCTTCACAGTTATGGCTGGATGTGCCTATGGATATGCACACAGAGACCAGGGATTCCTGACTCCTTTGGGAAAGAATTCCTTAGTCAACAAATAGGTGCCAGCCACTGGAAAATCAGCAGTGGTCAAAGCATACATGTCTGCTAGATTGGTGAAGCAAGAAATACGACTTTATCAAGTTTGGCTTCTTAGATTGATGGCCTCTCATTAAAATGCAGATGGTTCACCAACCCTGCAGGCCACCTAGAGGGTCAGCCAGAACATTCTACTTGGGATATACTGGGCAGTAAGTTGTGGCTACTAACAGGTTATTGTTACTAGGCTCTGGCAATATGGGGGTAGGTATGGCACGAGAAAATGGAAAAACAGATTTTTGGTGGTGAAGCATTACTCTACTTTTGAGAAGTTTTCAGCAGAATTGAGAAAGGTTTAGAGGTAAGTCAGTATATGCTGGAAGGCACACGGTGTTCTCAGAAATATCTGTATTACAGATATTCTTAAACACTTTATTACTAAAATGGACTAAATGTACTACGTGTCCTCCTAGTTTTTATAGTCAGCTTTTCCCAGGAGTTACTTTCTGGTGAGAAAGGGATACGTTTGTTTCCTTCTTTAAGGGAAAGGTCTGTTTTCACAAGCCAGTATAAGAAGGTCAGCTGTTTGGTTGACTTTTCCTTGTGGTGTAGGCCCCACTTTCAGAATCCAGTATTGTATAATGCAGATTAAAATGAAAAATTAAACTTGGTTATAAAAGGGCCTCACAGCATGAAAGGTGATGAGCATGAGACTAGAGAGGTGTGACTCCCAGCACAAGCTTTGTGAGTAAGCTGTGTTCACTTCTACAGAGCTTCTTGTGTTTGGCTTTTGACAGCTCTGCTCACCTGGGATAATTTCTGGTTTTGTTTTGATTGTCTCATCAAGTTCACCAAGCAGTAATCATTCAAGCAGGATGCTAGTCCTCATGCATGCGATCTGCTTGCCTTCTGGGTTTCACCATCACGACTGCCATCCTCACTGCCTCTGCTTCCCACCCCACCACCGTCTCCCTCCTGTGTGTTGAGGAAGGCTGTTTCCTGTGCTTGTCCACTTGGGTGTCCTGTACCGTCGGGGAAATTAGTCTTCCCTTCACACTGTGTGTGCAATAATAGTCCCTTGTGGCTCTAGCGGGCACCGAGAGGGAACTAATACACACACTGCAGCAGTTCAATGTCTTGCCTTGGTGTTAAGAAGCATGTGACCTTCCTCTGCAGCTTCACCTGAAAATTAGCTGTTACTGGAGTACAGACATGCTTGTGTGTGCCATTCCCTGGGTAGTGTGGTATGAACTTGGCCAGCGATGGATTATAAAGGGCTTTTCAATGGCAGAGTTGCTTCAGGTATGCTGCTGCGCTCTGGTGCTGCTTTGACCTTGAAAGCCAGAAGATGTATGCATTTATTCAGTCCCCAGCATTACTTGGATATCTTAAGGCCTAGTGGCTCACAACTTCAGTACCTTTTATTTATTCTGCAGCAAATGTGAAACTTGGTAAGAAAGTGGGGATGAGAATAAAAAAAAAACAGGACCATGACTCTTCTTTCCCTCTTCCCTAAAACTTGCCTCTCCGCACTATCTCCAGTGTGCCCTCCAGCAGAGCCAAAATCAGGCAGGATACAGACTCTTCTTTCTCATCAAACCATAGAAATAGAATTCCTTCATCATACCTCAAAGCTTCCTCCTCCCCTTTGCACTCCTCCCTCAGCTGAATGGTCCCGTTGCATCCACATGAGAGTGCTCGCTATTCTGGGAAGAGGTGGGGGTGGAACGGCTAAGAATCCTTGAACCAGTTGAAACTTAGGTCATCTTCAGGAATAGCTTGCCTTCCTAGAGTTGAAAGATTCAGACACACAATAAACTTTCCTTGCAAGCAATCTTGGGCCTTTACTCATAGGAAATGGGAGGGGTTGAAGCCTTAATTCCTCCCATGTTTATGTTTACAAATTTGTGTTTATGGGTCCAGATGAAAGTTTTTTGAACAGAGCTTGCTGTTTCTCTTACCACCTCTTTCTTCTAGAGAATAGCTAAAGATTATCCCAGTGTCAGTATGGTTTGGAAAACCTCTCTTTTCCTGGGCAAGCACCTATTTTTGCATTTCTGTAACTCCTACTTGAGTCCTGCCACAGTACTCAAGAAATTACCTTGTTTTCCCCTGCATTCCACAACATTCTAGAGCAACTAGCCTCACTGACTGTCCCACGCTTCCCTCATCAGTACAATGCTGGGAGCGATCTCTGGCAGTTAAGTTTCAGTACTCTGAGATGCCGTGTGAATGGGCTGAAAGAGGCCCCTGCCCTCTGTGCCGACCATCATCCTGAGTTGTTTAGCCTTCCTGCAGCTCCTGAAGAGAATCTGGTTTCGTTACCTGGTCTGCCAAAGCATTGGCTAAGTAAGACCTTGGACTCTTCCTTCCTTTCTTGCATGGCTTCCTAGTCCATCCTCTCCCCATTCTGTGGCTTACCGGTCATCATTCTGTGATGCTTTTCCTGTTCACTAAATTAAATTCCAAATGCCTTTTAATGGTTATATTCTGTTGCTTCTTCTAACTCTAGGGACCAGCAGCACAAACACTGTTGGGGGAACGGTGAACAGCCAGGCCGCCCAAGCTCAGCCTCCTGCCCTGACCTCCAGCAGGAAGGGCACATTCACAGATGACCTGCACAAGCTGGTAGACAATTGGGCCCGCGATGCCATGAATCTTTCAGGCCGGAGAGGAAGCAAAGGACATACGAACTACGAGGTAAATTTTCCCTTTTGTGTCACTTAGCACATCTGGGTTGGGCGATAGAAACTACCTGGCCCAGTGCTTAACATTTCAGGCCATGACCTTCTTTAGTGTTTGTTTAATTTTAACACTTTTAGAAAAACAAGAAAACAAAAATCACCCAGGTAGCCTTTAATTTTTCCTTCCCTGGATCCTTCTCTCCCTATTGGGCAACTCAATTTTTTCTTCCCTTTTCCTTTAATGCCCTGAACTGCATGCCCATAGCATACACACATGCATGACCCTGCCCACTTCCAGTCAGAATAGTTATCCTCACCCTGTTTGGTAAATGTGAAGAGCCATAATAATTGAAAGGTTTCATAAGATTGCTACAGTCCCGGTTGCAAAATTGTATTTTAGTACTGCCCATTTCACACTTGTGCATGTTATGCTCGTATCATACTTTACAATGAGTTGTTTTGTTTTCAGGGCCCTGGGATGGCAAGGAAGTTTTCTGCACCTGGTCAGCTGTGCATCTCCATGACCTCAAATCTGGGTGGCTCTGCCCCCATCTCTGCAGCATCAGCTACCTCTCTAGGTCACTTCACCAAGTCAATGTGCCCACCACAGCAGTACAGTTTTCCACCTCCACCCTTTAACACTCAGTGGAGTGGGACGGGTGGCCCCCCACCACAGCCACTTGGGCAGTTCCAGCCTGTGGGGACTGCGTCCTTACAAAATTTCAACATCAGCAATTTGCAAAAATCCATCAGCAATCCCCCAGGTTCCAACCTGAGGACCACTTAGTCAGACCTAGAGACATTAACTGAGCAGATCTGGGGGCAGGAGAGGGAGTGCTGACTACTAGTGCTGCATTTAACTGATTATTTGCTAACGACTAGTGCTGCATTTAACTGATTATTTCTTGCCAGAAAGGAATGTTTTTAGTACTGCTTAGAGCCCTCAGGATGGAGAGTGTTCCTCCCCCTTTGCCATCAATTGGCGTGGACAAGAAGAAAAGAGCAGCTTTCTTGTGGTGGGGCGTCTTCAGATTGTGTTTCCCTATTTCCTGCACCCACAGAGAGGGCTAGCAAAGAGAAAGGCTTTATCAGAAAGCAACTAGAGCACTCAAGAGAAAAACTGAAACCCTTCTGTATTTTCAAGTGGGTGGAGCTCTTTTCTGGGCACCCACCCCCAGTCCCTATTCCCTCAAAAATCTAAACCACAAGACAAAAAAAAGTACTGGGCTCTCTCCTGCCCTGTTCCCTACCCAGTCCCCACTTGTTTTCCTTTTTTTCCTCTTTAGAACCCAGTGAAAAACACCAAGACACTGAGGCTTACAACCCTTTCTTATGATAGGTCATTAGTGCTTTAAGCAAATGATATTAGCAGCTTTGACTGCAGCATTAGCAATTGAAAAAAAAAGTTCCCTGCGGACATGTAACTTGCCATCAGTTTTGATGTGGAAACACTGTGATATATAAATGTTGTTGGACAACAGTAGTTTAAAGATGAAAATATGAAAGGTTTAAAAAGTTGGGAAAAAAGCTAGCTCTGTCCTTTACTTATTGAGACACTTTAACTTTTTCCTTTGTACTTCCATTGTATTAGATAAATAAATGTGAATGTAAAATTGTATAAATTACTGTACTTGAATACTTCTGTTCAACCAGTATTGCTTGCTGGATTTTTTAGTGCCTTGGACTTCTATTGCTTCTGCCATTAGCATCTACTTCTCATCAGACCCCAGATCAGCAAAGGGCATATGGAAGGAAATCTAAGGTCCACGTGACCCCAGCAGCGGATGATGCCAAAGGGAAATTGAAAGATTTTTTTATAAGTCATTTAACAATTTTGTCTAGAGCAGGTGTAAGATGAGCAGGGTGAGAAGTTAAGTTGACATCAGCGGTTGAAAGCAGAAAGTGTTTGAGGAGGGGTGTTGGGACAAAATTGGGCAATTGAGAAGAGTAAGGTGCTATGTGAAAGTGAAACTTTCAATAAGTGAAAGAAAAAGACTAAAAGCGGGAGAACGTATTTGTTTAGAAGATATGTGATGCCTGGCCAGTGGATGCCATAGCCTTACTCATTTGAGCTGGGCTTGAACAGACCTAGAAGAAATGGCTGAATATAAAGGGAAGCAGGTTGGAGCTGGTTTTGAAGCTGGGAAACATGATAGTGGGAAGTCATAGATGGAGAAAGTCGCTCTAAGAACTGTTTGGGTTGCTTTCCTCTTGTTGCAAATATACCAGGCATTTCTCAGCTTGAGGGTACTGTATTTTTTGCAAAAAGTGGACCCACATCTGAATTAAAGCATTGTCAGAAAGAATGCTTTTTCTTCCTGCTCTTCTATATAATGTCCAAATGGTTGCAGGATCACCTCTTTCATGCCACCTTTATTTCTACAATTATAACTGATATTCTCACATTTCATATTAACAAATAGTGTCCTTAAGTAATAACTGCAACCAACCAGTATTATTTAGCTATGCCTAGTTGTAATGGGCAGTTCTATTATATTCAGAGCTTTCAGGAAATACTCTCCTAATTGGCTAGGTTGGGATCTTTACTATCTCAGAAGATGTGGGGGGAAGCTAAGACTCTTAATTTTGGGGGTGCTTCTTGTCTTGACTCTTGAGTTGGGGAATTGACATATTCTAACCTCTTACCCACCTCAATAGCACATCCCAGGAATCACTGCGATAGGAAGAGCATGGTTGGCTCTTCTATCCTTTCCTTTGTGGGCCCTGTCTCCGTAAGTTAGCCTCAGCCCCAAAGACACAAATGAAAGCTGAAGATTTTAGCATTGTAGAAATGAACAGGGCATGGCTTCCAAGCCCTCCTTCAAAATTGTTTACTTATCCTCTGCTTATAATTCTTGGGGAGATGGTAAGAGTAAGGCTAGAACAAAGAAGGTGGCCAAATAAGAAACAGACCACCTAAGATAAATAAAACAATACTTTCTACTAGGGAAACGAGCAAACCAAATGCAGCACATTGTTTGTTATTTTGGTTTAATAATGTTGAGCTCTCTTCACTCACAAAAAAGAACTGGTTTTATTTACTGTTGATTTTTTTCCCTCCTGTGGATGAAATAACTGAAGCCTAGAGGAATGAACTAGTGCTACTGAAATGTTTAAATTATTTTTGTGTTAATAGTACACTTTGAGTATCTTTTTTCCACATTAGAAAAAGATCTTTCTGAATTATAAGTTTTCCTTACATTATTTAACAATGTACACTGTTTTAAAAAATGAATAAACTGAATTTAAACCTTGGGTTTCTCTGCAGCCGTTAATTGTACATTTTGCACTAACTCTGGGTGTTGCGCTTCTTGTAAGATTGCACTTTGTGCTTCAGTTTGTTACCTTTGTAGACTTATTTAATGAAACCATTCAAATAAACCAAACTTGCTTTGTTGAGTTGTGAGGTTTCATTTCCAACCAGTTCCTTTTCATGATTTCATTAGCTCTGTTTTTGTAATTTATAAAGGGATTCCTAACTTGAAGAACTGTTTCTAGTGTCAATTCTGATCTGAAATGAGGTTATGCTGCAGACAAAGGTATTTCCTCTGAAGATCAAAATCAAAAGATGACTATGTCACCAAATCTGCCTCTTCATCTTCCCAAGGAGTAGAAATGGCTGACTGTCTTCTGTGCATTAAAAGTTCCTTGCCTCAGATTCCCAGCTTCCCAAAAATGGGTCTGTTATCCAAAAACAAAAAAATAGTGAAAGCCAGTGCTTCAAGACTAGATGAGGGGTACAGGTGGAAAAGCATCTTAAAAAGTAAACTTGTGCCCTGGCTGGTATGGCTCAGTGGCTTGAGTGCCAGCCTGTGAACCAAAGAGTCACTGGTTTGATTCCCAGTCAGGGCATATGCCTGGGTTATGGGCCAGGTCCCCTGGTAAGGGGGCACACGAGTGGCAACCACACATTGATGTTTCTCGCTCACCCTCCCTTTCCCTCTAAAAATAAAATCTTAAAAAAGTAAACTAGCAAACTAATTAAGAGAAAGAATTGTAAAACATCTACTGAGCACCAAAGAAAAACAATTACATGTTCAAGTGGGTTGTATCATACCTGAAATGGGAAAATAAAAACAGCTAGTTATATTTTCTATTTTGTTACAAAGTAATGGATTTATTTTGTGCTCTTGAAATCTCTTTTTTAGGCCTTAGATCATTGTTTCCTTAATTAAGGGAATTTTCACAGATGAGGATGACAGGCTGAATTGATGCACAGCAGTAAAACCCCGCTGTGGGCTTTGTTCTGAGTATGATGCACAGTCCTTATGTGGGAAATGTTAGAACTTGGTGCCCTGAGGTTCTGAAAGAAGGCAGAGATCACTCACAATAGTTCAATGTAGGTAGTTTAAAAGAGGATATGGGAGATAATTGGTAATGGAAAAAAATACAATAAGAAATGAACAAATAAAATTTAAAAGTTGGTGCTTATATTACTTATAGCCACTGGTGATTCCTAAAAGTTACACATTTATTAACAATAGTTAGGAATACAAAAGCCCTAGAAAGGGTATTTAATCTCCCCAAAGCCTACTGCAGTGTGTGACAAGCTTTTTTAAAGTACTTATATTCCATCTGCTCAGATTTATCTGCAGTAGGCTCCAATAGTCAAATCCTTTGGAAAAGTTCAGAATGAAGCAAGTGAATCCTTGGAAATAAAGCTCATCCCCTAGGAATGATGAATAATTCCATGGCCAAAGAGCAGTTTTTTCTGACAGTCCCGTGAGGTGACCTGAGTTTTCTTTAAGATGGATCCAGCTTCCTTTTTTTCGTGTCCTGGTTCTTCCTATAGGAATCACAGTTGCCTATGAAAGAAAAAGCTATTAAGATAACAGCTGCCTTGATTTTAAAGTCAACTCACAGCTAGTAATTTCTGAACTATATTTGGTAACAAGCCAAATTTAAACTAAAAACCTAAACCTGAACATTTTTATGAGGAAGACATCCCTCTGTTAACTTGTCTAGGTCAAGTTTCACTAACAATCACAATAGCACACTTTTCACTTGAAAAGCTCTGATGCGATCACACTAGAGCAGCGGTGTCAAACACGTTTTTCATTTTCGCAGGGTGGTGGGGTGGGGGCGGGGGGGGGGCATATCAGCCTCGTGGTTGCCTTCAAAGGGCCAAAGTAATTTTACCACTGTATAATGTAACTACTTAACAGTTAAGGAGTAGAAATTACATTTGGCCCTTTGAAGGCAACCACGAGACTGATGTGCCCCCCCCACACCCTGTCAAAATGAGTTTGAGACCCCTGTGCTAGAGCTTCCCACTACCATCAAGGGCTCAAGTCAGGACCTCAAAGGACAAGTTCTGGCTCTCAAACCAATTATCTCCTATTTTTTTTTTATTTTTAAATATATTTTATTGATCATGCTATCACAGTTGTTCCATTTTTTTTCTCTACTTTATCCCCTTCTGCATCTCCCCTCCCACCAGCATCCCTTCCCCACCTAGTTCATGTCCATGGGTTATACATATAAGTTCTTTGTCTTCTCCAATTCCTATACTATTCTTCACCTCCCGTCTATTTTGTACCTACCATTTACGCTTCTTATTCCCTGTACCTTCCCCCCATTCTGCCCCCTCCCCGTCCCCGCTGATAACCCTCCATGTGATCTCCATTTCTGTGATTCTGTTCCTGTTCTACTTGCTTGCTTAGTTTTTGTTTCTAGGTTCAGTTGTTGATAGTTTTGTTTCACTTCTATTACTGTCATGATTTTATCCTACTTTTTAAATAGAATGTTATTCTTTAAAATTCATAGGTTTAAGCCCAGGTTCTCCCTTCAATTTTTGTTCCTAAAACACTGTTACCTGTTATGTTAATGTTGGGAGTTTGGAGGTGCCAAAGTTCAGATTTTGCTTGTGCATTCTGGTGGCAAAGGCTTTGTGGGGTCCTGTTCCGGGTCACCATCTGGTGGTTCGGGACTGGTGTGGCAGCAGTCTGGTGGGGTTCTAGTCTAGACAGGGGCTTGACAACACTGTCCCCTGCATCTGGAGCCATAGCCCATATTTCAAAACTGTCTGCAAGGACAGAGAGCACAGGAAAATGTAGCATCGGCAAACAAACAAGTGTTCTCACACAGAGCACTGCAAACAACAGGTCATAAGAAATCCCATGCCACGACGGCCCTATGATAGTTTTTAGAATTTCTGTCCCCGACTCCTAAAAGGACATCGAAGCTCCTCTTAGGAAAACAGAGGAGCTGAATGATGGCTACTGCCATCAGTCCATTCTGGGTCCTCTTTTTCCTAAAACTTTATGGGACTATAAAACAGGATTTTTATGCCTCTTGTAGAATGCATTTGTCACTACCAGAGGTATCCAGCACAGTAACTTTATAAGCACTTTGCAGGTATTTCCTGATCAACACTTAGCATTCCTTCAGCCCCTACTGACCTTCAGCGAAGTCGCTCTCAGTGAGTGGGTCTGCGCCCTCCACTTTGGAAGTGCTGTGCTTCGAAGGAGGCACCAGTGTCTCCGCTGCGGTTCGCACAGAGAGAGACCATAGAACTCAGTTGGAGGGAGCAGGCTCAGAAGTGCAAAGCTGTCTAGTGTTACACGGGTTCACAGCACAGCCAGCAGCAGAACTCGAGATTCCTGCATTCCAGCCCTACCTGTTAAAAAAACCTTTTTTCTTCCTACCAAATTGGGCGGAAACAGTTTATTTCTCCTTTCACGGCAAAAATAGAAGGGTTCCTAGAACACTTCTTAAAGCTATAACCTTTGTTCCAAGAAAATCTTTAGTAGAAATATAGAAAAAACAATATAAATAATGACTGGTCATGAGGGTAGGGGAAAGGCCTGGAAGACTCTCCACTCCTCACTCCCCACACCACCCCAGACTTCTGCAGTGGTTTGGAAGTTAATCATATTTTGCCTTGTATAATGTACACTTTTAGCCCAAATTTTTGAGGGAAAAGTAAGGATGTTCATTCATTATACACATGGCTAGTACCTAAAATACTTTGTATGTATTCTTGTGTTTTGTAATTATCTGTTACATAAAATTTCTTGTATCATCATATGTTCAAAAATAAATGCTAAAATTCCTTTACAATACAAAAAAAAACCCCAAGTATTAAATATAAATAAAAATTTGAATTAAAAGATTGTTTTTCCCTGAAACTTTGGGCCAAAAACATGGGTGCACATTATATATGGGAGCACATTATACACAGCAAAATACAGTAAATATCTAGAATAATTCTTACGAAGAACATCCCACTACAACACGTTTTTCCCCCCTACATTAATTTCAGCCTCAGTACTGAGGGAACTATTAATGAAATCGAGTCCTCTATGAACTTTTCATAATTCTTAGGGAGAAGCTGGGCAAAAATCCAATTAGTCTGGGATTAGCCCTTCCTATTTCTACTCCCTGGGAAAGACCAAAAATAACCTCTATGTGCAGCTCCTACTGAATATGGACTCTGAAATAAACTAAAGCTTATAGATAAATAATTGCCAAAGCCTCCATTACCTTTATAAGCAAATCTGCCTTATAGTTCAGGCAGCTCAGAAAGGCTTTGTGATGCAGAGACAGCCAAAGAAAATGAAGCAAAAGTTCCGTACCATGACATTTCTAGTTCCAGGATTCATCAAGGCCCATTTCCTTGGTGTTTTTAGAAATGGGGAAATACATGGCAGGGTTTCACTCTTAATTTTTTTGGACTCATCTATCCCGTATGTAACTTGAGGGAAGGTCTACTGAGCTCTGGCTTGGACCAAACCACGCTGGGCAGAGGACTGGGACTCGGTTGACAAGCAGTCCCCAGGTAGAGTACACCCCCTGGAGCCTCTGCTCCCATCCTTCTCACAAACCCTGATTCTTCTTTCCAATGGATGGAGCAGATAGTTGAACTCGCTGCTGTTTCTCCATTTGTTCCCGGAACTGCTGCTGCAACTGCTTTTGCCGGAGCTTCCGCTGGTAGGTGGCATCCCTCCCCATAGCAGAGGATGCCAGGCTTCTGCATCAGAAGAGCGACAGGTGGGAATGAGTTCCTGAGTTAACAGAATAAAC
The DNA here is from genome assembly GCA_004027475.1 of Anoura caudifer. Classification (NCBI taxonomy): domain Eukaryota; kingdom Metazoa; phylum Chordata; class Mammalia; order Chiroptera; family Phyllostomidae; genus Anoura; species Anoura caudifer. The sequence goes on from PVKU01008404.1 coordinate 69,806, forward strand.
ACCCAGTTCCTGAGAGACCACACAAACGTGCTGGCTCTGAAGGTAGAGAAAGGCAGAAGAGGAAAGTGGGGAATTTCAGCCGCGTACCGGGAGCTGCTGTCCTTGTCTCCCTGTATGACGATGTGGGAGTCATCTGAGTGGCAAGGGAAGGTCATCTCCGGTGGTTTTGGGGGTCCCAGAGCCATGTTCTGTTGGCAGCTGCTGTATCTTGCTTGTTCCACAGATGGTTCGAAATCTTGTCTCTTTGCATTAGTTAAATCCACTTCAAGAGGCAACTAACAAGGGAAGAGAGGGGGTGGATACTTCTTCCAACTGCTCTTCCCCTTCCCCTGCCTTAAAGATCTAGAGTCCTAGAAAACAGCATTTGACAATCTTTTATCCATCATGCCTTCCAGGTCCTGAGAAACTGAGATAAAAGATCTAACACTTCAAGTAATATTTTTAACTAAATGAGTGAAACAATTTTACTTTGTTAATGAAATTTTGATTAAAAATTCTTAGTTTTGATTTAGGGTAAATGGTCTGTAAAATCTAATTTAAGTCTTTCCTTGGCAACTGAATCTGTTTGGTGCTATTTTTTATCTCTTTCTTTTTGTTTTTTTTTTTTTAGTGGAAATTATCACGCAGTGGTTGTGGCAGCCTACACCTTCTCTGCCCTTTCTGCCAGAACTTCCACCTACAAATGCAGCTCTTCAGAGACAAAACCCAGGTATACTGTGGCACAGTTAAGTGTTCTTCAAATGACAGGAAGAAGAAAACCTGGAAAGCACTGGTGTGGGTTGTGAGCCAAGACTGTAGGGAACCTTCCCCTTGGAGCTGTTCCCGCACCCACGGAATGGGAGAAGTAAGATCAGGTGTCTCACGGCACACGGCAGATTGTTTTACTAACAAGCCATGAGCACTACAGAAAGTCAGAGCTTTTTCACTTGGAAGAACTTCTCTCTTGGTTGATAATACGGATGCTGCTACAATAACTGAAAACGAGGGATTGAGTTGACTACCTCTTGATAAAAATAACCTGAAAATGAAATTTCTTATCTACAACAGAAAGTAAATGTGTAGGTTAGGAAGAAATGGCTTATGCTACAGTGTGGTTGGAGGACCTTATGCTCAGGAAAACAGCCAGTCACAAAAGGACAAAAAAGGCATGATTCAATTTGTATGAGGTGCACAGAGTGGACAACATCAGACAGAAAGTGGTCTGGTGGTTGCCAGGGGCTGCAGGATTAGTGGAGTGGGAAGCTACTATTTAGTGATAGTCTTCCATTTTATAAGAAGAGTTATAGAGATAAATGGTAGTAATGTTTATACAACATAATGAATGTCTCTATTACCACTGAACTATACACCTTTAAAGGGTTAAGATGGCAAATTTTGTTATGTATATTTTACCACAATAAAAAAAACTGGAAACAGTAAGAAATGAGCTTTGAAAAAAATTAAAAAGACTGACAATTGTAAGTGCCATCAAGGATATGGAGCCACTGACACTCTGATACACTGCGACATGGGAGTGCGACTTACTACGCTGCGTCAGAAAACCAGGAGACCCTACTGAAACTGCGCACCTATCCTCTGACCCGACCCGATCATTCCTTAGATAAATATGCGTGTATGTGCACCAAAAGGCATGTACAAGAATGCCAATAGCAGCCCTATTCAAAATCAAAAGCTACAAAATCTCAAAGGTGTATTAAAATCAGAATGGGAAAAAAATTATGGGACACCCTTGCAATAGAAACGTACACAGCAATGAAAAAGCTGCAAGCAATATGAATGGATCTCATAAACATGTTGAATGAAAGCCAGACACAAAACTGATTCCAAAAAGTACAAAATAGTCAAAACTAATTTTTGTTAAAAGTGGTTTTCCTGGGTAGTAATGAGAGGAGGGGTTGGCAGTGACTGCAGGGGACGCAACTGAGACTTCTGGGATTCTGATAACACTTTGTCAGTTCAGGTGCTGAGTACACGGATGTGCTTGGTTTTGGAATTCATTGAGCTGAAACTTCTGAGACATGTGAACTTGTCTATATCTCTCTATGTACTTTCTAATACTGCAATTTTTACAGTGCTTGCATCGTACAATTCCATTTACACAAAATTCAAAAACAGGAACAATAATCTATGAGGCTAGAAGTCGAAAGTTAGGACAGCAGTCACTTTTGAAAAGAGAAACTCAAGGTAATGAATGGGAGGGGAAAGGGGACATGGGCTTTTGGTAACATCTGTTTCTCTATTGGGGTCGCAAATGGGTTCATGTCTAAAAATTTATCAGGCTGTGCCATTATGATTTATACAATTTTCTGTGTGTATGTTTTGTATCATTTAAGAAATGCATTAAAAAAATAAGAGTAGAAAAGAAATAGAGAGTGATGTCAGCAACATGGTAGACGAGGAAGCTCCAGGCCCTCCTTTCCCTATGGAGACACTGAGGTTACAACAGTGCACACCTTTGCGAGAGCTCAGTGCGCAGCTCAGAAGCCACAGCACCGCGCCCAACAGACAACCACCACAACCTTACAGAGCTCCCAGACAAGAAGAAGCTAAAGATGTTCATCACCACCAAACCAGAGTTACAAGAAATGCTAGAGAGACTTCTGTAAGAACAATAAAATACCAAAAATATAAGTAATAAAATGGCAATAACTAAATAAATGTAAATGGATTAAGCGCTCCAATCAAAAGGCATAGGGTGGCTGAATGGATAAGAAAACAAGACCCGTACATACGCTGCCTACAAGAGAATCACTTCAGATCCAAAGACACAACATACTTTTAGTAAAGGGATGGAAAAAGGTATTCCACGCAAATAGAAACAAAATAAAGCTGGGCTAGCAATACTTATATAAGACAAAACAGACTATAAAACAAAGGCTGGGCTGATGCTGAATGGGCTGGTCCCACATCCACATGTGATGGATAAAAATTTGGGAGGAATATCTTGGGAGCAAGGAGTCCCAGCCCACACCAGACCACCCAGCCCAGGGTTCCAGTGCCAGGAAGATTAGCCCCACAACTTCTGGCTGCAAAAACCAGCAGGGATTGAGCTGGTGGAAGAAACTGCTAGAGCTCCAAGCAGTTCCTCTTACAGAACCCACAAATGGACTCACCTACTCAGACTCACTCTCTCTGAGCTCCAGCACTAGGGTAGCAGCTTGAAAGGCACCAATGACATACAGGGAGAAACTGAAGTGTCTGCCATCAAGGTGAGCAGAGGCCATTGTCCCTTTTCTAAACTGTCCCCCACAGAGCTGGTAAGCTGGTGCCATATCTGAGACTGCATCAACCTGGCTAACAATGTTTGACTGGACTTGAAGATCCTCAGGGAGCTGCTTTTCTAGATGAATGGCTGGTCTTGGCTCCTGCTTCACAACTTGCTAAATCATCTCAAACAAGCAACAGCTGGCCTCAGTGAGCCTTGAGCCACAAGCCACCACGCACTGCAGCAGCCAGCCTAGTTTCACAGCCTGGCTTCACCTGAAATGAGGTGTGTATGTATATCTACAATGGAATGTTATTTACCATAAATAAGAAGGAAATCTTGCCATCTGTGATAACATGAAGAGGCCTTGAGGGTACTATGCTAAATAAGTCAGACAAAGACAAATACCAATCTCACTTATTTATGAAATTAAAGAAAGAAAAAACCACAGAGCTCATAGATAAAAAGAACAGATTAGTGGTTGCCAGAGGTCAAAGGTAGGCAAAAATGGATGAAGTAAGTCAAAAGGTACAAACTTCCAGTTGTAAAATAAATAAATAAAGTACAGGATGGTGACTATAGTTAATAATTCTGTACTGCATATTTGAAAACTGCTAAAAGAGTAAATCTTAAATATTCTCATTATAAGAAAACGACTGTAACTAATGACGATAGATGGTAACTAGACATTGTGGTGACCATTTTTCAATATAAGCAAATATTGAATCACCATGTTGTACACCTGAAACTAATATGTTATATGTTAATTACTTAATTTTTTAAAGTAAACAAAGAGAAGCCATGAAAGACAATAACATGAAGAATATAAAAATATGAGTTTCTCTAGTAAAGGTAAATACATGGACAGATATAGTAACCTATATTATTTTCATTTTGGTACACAGAATTTAAATTTAAAAGATTAAAATATATTATGAATATAGAATATAATTTTAAAACCATTAAAACTTTTATAACTATAAATCTATGTTAGTGGACACACAATATATAAAAATATAATACGTAACATCACTAACATGAAGTAGGATGGGTGGGGAGAAGTTGTAAAGGACTAGAGTTTTTGTATGCAATTTAAGTTATTGGCTTGGAATAAAATGCTATAACTTTAAGATGGTTTACATAATTACAATAGTAACCATGAAGAAAATATCTGTAGAATATACACATACATACAAAAGGTAATGAGGAGGGAAAATCTAATCATGTCGCTACCAAAAAATACACAAAA